>JADDOH010001036.1:0-176645 GCA_016648135.1 Agrypnia vestita | reverse complement strand
AGTGGTCAGAGCACCGGCCCCGGAAAGGAGGTGACCTGGGTTCGAATCCCAGTAGTAACCTAATATTTTTTCGTGAATTAGATTTTTCTGTATGCCTTTCTAATTGATTAATTAATTTGGTTATTAAATATTTCACAGAACTTTGTTCTGAAAAATTACAACTTCACAAATATGAATGTGTTCTTGAATATATATATCAGATTATCGCTAATCACAAAATCACAGGCTTCTCGAGGATGTTGAAATGCGCAGTTATTATGTGAATATCTTATCATTTCAAAATAATTGCACAAAAAAATAATATATATATAAATAAATAAAACCGCAGGTACTTATTGACTTACTTAGATAATTCAACTAACCAAATGACACATAAAATTTTTATATTTTTCAAAGTCTGGTTGGTCACAGTGAAGATTTTTTAAAATTAATAAACAAATACACCTGTGTCAATGAAAGTTAGTTTCTCGGATGAAGTGATATCAACACAAGTAGTGTTGCTGTCAATATTTATTGGCATCAAATTATATCATCTAAGCTGTATTAATCACAAATTTAAGATATTTTTCTGAAAATTATTTAAAAATTCGGCATGTTAAAGTTAAAGCAATCTTTGCAGATCTAGCACGCACCAAGCATGGAGTAACGTTACGTTGCTAATATCAATGCTGGGAATATTTAATGGATTAATTAAAAATTATAGAAGTCTCACAGAGATGAAGCTGTGAGAAACATGTGTAAAAGTTCTTATATGTAGGTATGTTTTAAGTATACAGTAAATATATATTTTAACAAAATATTGTTAAAATATATACTGGTGTGTGAAAGGAGCCAAAAAAATGAAAATACTGATTTTCAGGCGTATTTTAGTATAAATGTTAAAATAATTCGTAAGAATTTCATGTCTACATTAAAAAGTGTGTTCCTTTTTACTCCACTTCAAAAAATATAGAGGTATCATCATCAAATGCGAAAATCTATGTTCATGATAAAATGCTTTGAATGTCTCTAGCATAGTCCATTTAGATAAACCAAAAAATTCTCGGATTTAAACATAATATCTAGAATATTAAAAAATTTGATTAAGTGTGTGCGATGGAATTGGTGGGCATTGCATTGTGTAGGGTGATCACTTAAGTCAGCTCATATAGTTTGTAAGCCCTGAGCCATGGTATAAAAAGACTTCCACACACGTCTCTCATATTCATAGCTTCGTCTCTGTGAGACTTCTATAATTTGTCGTAATGCATCGACTCATTATAGAATGGCCAGAGGCCTTATGACGCGTCATTTTCTTTATATCTTACATTTCTAAATTATCCAATCTAAGGCCTATTTTATGAAGAATCTCTAAACCGTTTTTTTAATAGTTTACGATTATTTAATTGAAATAAATATCGAGTCTTGACATTAATATCTAAGGTCGTTGTATTTTTGTGAATCTCCCCCGAGACGCAGTCGTTGACACGGGCCACTCAGCCGCTTACAGTACGTACGTTGTACCAATCAGTTTATTTACCTGCGTACCCGTCTGCGCGAACTTCATTTTGCTACCACGTACCTACTAATGTTATAAATGCTTCGATACCCTGTCTCACTATTAGCCATTTAGGCGTAGGAGTTGTTAAAGTAACAAGAAATAATTAGTGCATTTACAGGCATTTTAAAATTTTTAATGGTACATTGTTTGTTTTTTTGAAGTTTACCTACTTCTTTTGGTGCATTTAGGGTAAAAAAAATTGTAACGGAAGTAGCACACGCGGCATGTAGCGGAACATATAGCGATTCCAGAACAAACTATGCCAAATTGAATTCTTGTCAGCTGTCAGTTTCTGTTTACGTGCGAGTTTTTCTATCGTTTAAGAAAATTTTTGTTTGCCTCAATATTCGAGGTTACATTTCTGTAAGTATGAGTTTTAATTATTTTCACGAAAATCAATAGAATGATTGATCAGTGTAAATTTTTACAACTCAATACTTTGAGCGTCTTTAATTTACATGTTTTTATTTAACTCTCGTTGTCTGTTGTTCGTTGTTTCTCGTGGAGGAATCTTTAAATTGATTTTTCACCAATTTTCCGACTAACGAAAGCTCTGAAACATTTACGTAAAGTGGAAGAATATACGTTATTAAATCATTTTCGACATGATTTGGTCATTATTTCGATTAAAATCAATAATCATGTCGTTCCCATTAAATTATTATAATAACACAAGCAAGTTTCACACAAAATACGAGTAACTAGGAAATATTGAAAATAATTGGGAACTTTGATGTCGCTTATTTCCGTAACTGTCAACATTTTACTCAAAGTGTAACGAATATTTTCTATTCAAAATGTATGATGAATACTCCTTTGCTACTAGCTACGAGACACCCCATATATTAAATGTTTTTACGAGATACGCCATATAAAAAAATTCTAAAACACATAAACACGCTTTCAAAATCAATTATTAATTCGTGAAATTGGCACTCCTTGCCAAATAATCATATTCAAACACGTCGCCTTGTATTCTTGTAATATGCACAGTGGCGCTTTTTTTTCTAATAGTCTGATTCTAGTATATATTTAATATTTAAGTAAAGTTCTGCAAACCTCTGTCTTGCAGGTATTGGTGGGGCAGATTAAATTGTGAACGATGTATTAATTTGAGAGCTAACTATAGTCCACGCGCGCTTCTTGATAAACATCAAGAAGACGGACGACCTATTTTTGGAGATAACAATCTTAAATAATTATCGCCTTCACGTTGTCATAATCAGTTTACAATAATACCTCGAGTTACGTTAACCAGAATAAAATTTTAGTTAAGTATGTTCGGATTTATTTTCATTTCCCTTCCTCCCCTAATTCTTAAAAATAACTTAGTATATTTGTGTTTTTGTTTGATTTATATTGTGTTTGTTCGTTATTATCCATGTTTCTTTGTTTTATAGAATGATGTTTACACAATGAAAACGAATTGTAATTAAACTTATTACAATATTTTTATGTTTTCTTACAGCCATCAAGAAGCCTGACATTTCATACCTCTTATGTGAAAGTTCATTCGCTGACGTTCATGATTTATCCTTGTCGGTCCCACCTATAACATTAATTCGGAGCATTATTCTATGAAATGTGGAAGATGTTCTAAATTATCAGTTAATAAATCAAAGTTTTATTTATCTACTTAATTTACTACAACAATGATACATAAGTTCTATTCCAGAGTCGCTTGAGTCCTACGATCAGATCGAAAAGAATTATCGAATACACGCGTATTAAGTATTCTTAGCAAATGGATAGCGCGAATTGCAAGTAGATCTGTCATATTATGAGCCCCACGTATCACAACATGCAGATGCTATAGCAATAGCAAATTTCTATAAATATATTTTCCTAATTCTGGCAATGAAAATATATCAAACAATGAATTCACAGTTTCGCTACTCAATATCGTTGTATGTACATATACATATTATCATAAATCAATTTAATTTTTTCTGATAGCGAGTAAATAAATTATTGTTTTAGAGGTAAGTTTATACAAGTCCATAATCACACATATGAAAATAAAAACACTTGTTTTTAATATCTACATTTCTAATTTTAAAAAACGTTAACGCGTATAAGGCGTAACGCGTCTCAAAAAATTAAAAATGGAGAACTTATAAACAAGTATTCTTATTTCCGTATATGTGTGAGCAAGTAATTTGCCTTGAATTTGACGGAGTATAATGTTTTTTTAAACTATTATCTTTATTAAAGTATGTTCTCTTTTATATATTCAAATTACAATAGGCATCTGTATGTTTATGCTTTTATATTGTGATAGGATTGTGACTGTAGGAGGCAAATGAAACGAGCACTGAAAATTAATTAAAATTTTATTATCACTAGTCATTCATCTGTGGAACACTTTATTTTCAGTTTCCAGAATCCTCGCCCGTCCGCGGAACACTTTATTCGCACTGTCTATTGCTCGTCTGCTGGTTTCGCATTCTATGGCGTTAGCCCGCTGTCAAAGATAACTGACTCGCGCGCCTGCTTGCATTATTTTTATACACAAACGTCAGAAATCGCGACGGGCGAGAATATTCTACCAGTTTCTCCATATTTCTAGTGATTTATGATTTCTTCGAGAATATTGTAGTTCATGTGGACTATTCAGGAGAGACTTCGATAATGCGTCGTTACTATTGTTTTTACACTCTTGTTACAATATTATACGCAAATTCCCAGATTACACTCATTAGGGAATGAACATGCGGAGGCGGCTGACATTTTTGCTGATGGTATAACTGTGTATCGGACAAAGCTGATACAATTGTTTACATCTCAGCGAAATGGAAATGGACAATAAATTTTTCTGTATTACTATTTTACCTTTAACTATTATTATTTGTACCTTTAACTGTATTATTATTTTATCTGTCTCATGTTTGTGTATTATTATTATTATTATTATTGCCTTTTAACTATTATTATTTTATTTTTTAAAAATTTTATTCTGTATATTTGTAAAAGCCCATAAGGGCGTTAAATAAATAAATAAAATAAATAAAAATGAGTATGAAAATTGGTCAACTGTTGTGGAAATTCATTCATATGTATTTAAGAATAGAGCCGAACCAAACACCTGGAACTGGAAAAGAAATTTAGTTTAAATTACAATTTTACTGTTAAAATTTATTTTCAATAGAAATATGCAGTAAAATATACGATTGTAAGGAACTCGGAGCACTATTTTGGAGACAACGATTCCTCACAATTGTTTGGTAAAAGGATGAAAGTGTGCCACGCTTGGAATTTGTCTCGATTAACGCGAGGTGCAGTCGTTAATCCCGCCATTTTGACAAACGTAAGTGTATGTGTGTGTCCCGCAGCTATCTCCGGCCCAGGCTTTCTATCTCCCGCTGTTTAGGATCGAGCTACCTACTTGTAGTCGTGCCCAGCGGAACAGCTACCGAGCTGGAGAGCCGAATTTCTTCCCAGATGGATATGTTCCGTGTCAGTGAAAGACAGTTTAGGAATGAATGATGATCCGGTGTTCGTCCCCCTTCTCGACTCCGTAACTTTCTACGGAAAACAACTTATTAATAGCTATTTTTCTTTTAGGTTATTTTACATTATTATTGTTTCGAATATACCTTAATCCTGTGTTTTTGATATATGATGTAGTATAATATTTTTGACAGTATGTTTACTTTTTTAATTTACTGTAAAGAAATTGTTGTTAGCCAGACATTAATGAAGTCAATTTAACCATCAATCTTGTCCTAAATTTTTTTCGATTTTTAATCTCCTATATTTGCATCATCCTATTTTATTATATAATCAAGCACTAGATTTTTTAAGTATAAAAAATTTACGTTTATTATTAGTTGTTTATCTCGCCGACGAATGAAATGACGCATTTTACGAATCCGATTGGTTTTAATAAATGGTTTAATATTAAACTTAAAAAATAGTATGTCTCTGTGGTTATGCCTAGACTATGTATGGCTGGATGTTTTGTTTTGATATTAAAGCTAAAATTTATGAAACAATATTTAAATATGTAACTATGTTCTAAGAACACCATTATTGGACTTTGTCCACAGAGAGATACTAAAATATAGAGATATCATTACCAGTGGCGACATATTTGTATACTGTGTAATAGAATTTACTGATTTTCGTCCATAGATGGCTCTAGCATAGTCTTTTGAAATATTTGAAAAAAGACAGATAAGATAACAAATATACATCTTTAAAAAAAATTATAATGTGTGGATGTTATTACGATGAGATTGGTGAACGTTGCATTGTGTAGAGTAATCACTTAAGCTAGTTCATACGAGTCATTAGCCCTGTGACCATCCTAAAAAGACTTCCATACATGCTTCCCATATAAATAGCTTCGCCTCTGTGAGACTTCTATAATTTATCTTAATTTAAGAAACAAATTCAGATTTTTCAGAAAACGAGTTATTTATTTGTTTATAAAGCGCTTATAAACTATGTTTTTTTTTTTCTAAAAGTTTACTTCTACCTCAGATCAAACAGGCAGGCCTCGAGTGTTCGATTTTCGTGCACCGAAACGACGTTACCGCGCCGCGACGTTAAGCTGCCGTCACCAAATCGCGGTGTGGCCGCGAGTACAGTTCATTAGCGCGGCCATTACTCAGGCCCGGCGCGGCGTGCGGCGTCGCGGGCCGGGGGCGTCGACCGCGCCGGCCGCTCCCGGGGTGCCGCCCCGCGCGCCGCTCTCGTCATTTTCCTATTTTGTTTCGGGTAGGTCCTCGCCCCAAACTTTTGGGAAACCTCGGCGGTTGAACGTTTCGCGCCTCAACCCACGCTTGTCGCCGAAATCGTCGTAAGGATAGAACTTCGCCAAATGTGACGTCTTTAAACAATAATCCCTTCTTCTTCTTCTCTTGCCCTGTCCGTTTACCGGACGTCGGCTATCGTGTTGGCTATGCGGACATTGTTTACTGCCGCTCGGAACAGCTCCGCAGTAGACTGGCCAAACCACCGTCTCAAGTTTTTCAGCCATAAAGTCCTCCTTCTTCCAGGGCGCCGACTTCCGGCAATCTTTCCCCGCATTATGAGATGCAAGATCTCGTATTTCTCTGGATGTCTCATCACGTGTCCTAGATATTGAAGTTTTCGGATTTTTATTGTTTTAATAACTTCTTTTTCTTTATTCATCCGAGCCATAACATCTTCATTCGTAACTCTGTCCATCCGGCTTATTTTGAGAATTCTTCTACAGATCCACATCTCGAATGCCTCAAGTCGCCTTATCAGTTCTTCGGTAATATAGTATAATAATAATATAATAATAAATAATAATAATCCCAATTATAATAATTTCGTTGTCTCTCTGTCCGCCCGTTCATCTGTCCCTGTAACTTTGTGTAACGTCCGTAATTTCGTTCGAATTCACGGCTAAAAAAAACAAATTAAACGGCTGGAGATGGAGCTTGAACCCCGCGCCACCGAATTCGGAGGTGGCAATACTAACGATGTCGCTACTGTCGAGCCTGCATTATTCGTTAAAAATACAGTACACATACTAAAATATTTTTTCTTTGTGTACACTGCCTTTATAAGGATTTTTTCCGAGGTGAGTGCCATCTCCCACGTGCTATAGCAGATACGGTACCCGGTTCTCGGGGGACTCGGGTTCGAATCCCCGGCGCCGGAATATATTGTTCTATTATTTAATTCTAATATACATTTTTGAATATATTTTGCTGTATATTTTATTTATTATTAATTATTTAATTATGTTGTAGCTACAGTGATATATTGTAATCAAAGGACAGTATCGCGTTAGTTTTTCATTAAATTAACATCCTTACCTGCCGGCAGGGGAAATGTGAAAAAAATATTATTTTGATAAAAATCATTATTATTATTTCACGGGTGTACGGCTACAAATAAGTAAATACTTTTTTATTCTTTATATTCAATATTCAATGGTGCAAAAAAAAACATTTTTTGGTATATCCGGGAATCGAAACCAGCACCCCTCACTCCTCAATTATAATAATTTCGCTGTTTTTTCAAAGATTTTTTTTTTTTGTAAATTAATTAATACTTATTCCTTAGGAACCGACATGTAAAAGTGCCGTTATTTTTGACGTTACAGAAAAGGGTTACAGCTAGTTAAATCTAAACAGTTAACTTAAAACCAATATTTTAATAATTGACATATTTCGGGGTCAATGATTCCTTTATCAGTTTACATCGTTTCCTAAAAATTTAAATTGGAAGTAATATTATATATATTATATATATATCTATATATATCTATATATATATATCTTATATATCATTGGAGCAAAATAAGTAATAAGAAACTAAATTGAAAATTAAATAAAAATTAACTATTTGCAAAGAGGATTTGGTTATTTATAATATTTAATTTGTTATTAACACATTTTATGATTTCCAATATATCCAATTATAGTCCTAGGTTATTTGTTTATAACATTTCTAAACCCTTGATAATATCAAAAGAATGGTTAGTTTCTAAAAGTTGATCAGAAAATTCAGAATAGTTATTGCTATTCAAACATTTTAAGTGCTCCTGAATTCATATATCAAAATGTCTACACGGTTTACTTTTATAAAAAATATTGCAACCATTACAAATAAAATTTATGAACCCTCATTTTTTTAAATATTGTTATTTACATTTAATATATTCACCACATTATTATTTAATTTATTATTGGTATAGAAAGCTGGTTGTATATAATTCGGAATTTTTTCAATAATTGAATTTGAAACATAATTACTTAAAATACATTTTTTCCAATACTTTATAATATCAACTCTTGATGGATAAACCAAAGATATAAAAAAACTTTTTCTTAATTCCTTTATTTAACATATCTGTTCATTTAGTATTTTTTATTTACTTATTAACGATACACACCCTGAATCGAAATTTTACATAAGACAGATAAAAATAAGATTTCTATATACATAATAAGATAAATTAGATAATTATAAAAATTGGTTTGATAATATTTAATTCAATGATTAAGTTATCTACCGATAAACAAATATACTAAGCATAGAATCAAAAGCTGATAATTTTTGTGAAACCGGATAATTATAAGACTTTATCTATTTACAGTCTGTCAATAAAGTCTTGATCGTGGGTAAACTGAGAAACAAAAAATTATTTTACTGGCAATACTAGCAGTTCCGTCATTCTTGTCATTTTCTTGTGTTGTTTTGGGTTGAGGTTAATTTAAGAAGTAGTGGATTCTTTGTTTTTAATATTTTTTAACGTTGAAAGACTTTAAAAACAATAATATGAGTAAAACAATTCGTAGTGGATCTAGGCGGATAATTTTTAGTGTGTATACGCATTGTTTGGCGGAGTCTGAAGCCGGAAAGCTATCATGTGACATCAATAATGTTTTCGAGCGAAGATCTCAAATGACTGGTAAGTACTGTGTTCATTATACTTTAAATTATTTTTTCTTGATTAATTTTAACATTTAAATGTATAACAAGTCTATTAGACTACATTCTAGGGTATTTAATTTGTTTCGAATGTATCTAATAAATGACAGATGACAGATTGTAGTGACGGTCAAGGAACAAAACACGGTAAGCGCCATTTAGGTTAGACGAAGCGTATCACTAATACGACATAATATTACTTTTCAATTTTCTCCTTTTTTCATATCTAATCTATTTAATATACTTAAAATACAAAAATATATTGCCGAACATTAGCATCAGCTCATTGACAGTGTGATAAGTAGCTAAACTGAGTAACTCTGAAACTGATTCTAGAAAAATAAATTAATGTGTTGCTCATGAATTTCAATGTTTTATTTTTCAGGCACATCCTGAGTTCTGTAAGAAGAATTGTCAAGGAGGGAAATACAACCCGAGGCAAATTTACAACACCGGGTAAACACAGGAAAGAGCGACCAAAAAAGAATTGAATGATTTTGACATCTGTGCCATAAGGCAAAAAGTGCATTTTTTATACAGTAAAAAAAGAGGTGCCCACTTTGAGAAGTTTGTTGCAAGTTGTACGGGGCGATTTAAATTTTGAAGGAAGCCATGAACTTTTGCGAAAAATTTTAATCAGCATAGGATTTTCATACAAAAAATGCTCTTCGAATAGAGCAGTATTAATGGAATAGAGCAGTAGTAATATTTTTTCTATACTGTGTTTTTTTAACTTAATGTTTTTATTAAATTCTTTTATATTACAATAATTATATCTCTTATATTTTTCCCTTAATCAATTTATTTCATTTAATTATATTATATAAAATCACACCAGATGACATGACCTCAGTCGGTTACAGACAGCCATACTAGTGTATGTTCTAATATTTATAATTTGCTGGAAGTTTTTTATGTCTGGAAGTAAAAATAAGTAAAGTATGTAACACTTTTGTGTCTTATAGGTTGATAAAAAATCATTTTAAAGGAACAAAAAAATAATTACGAAAAAATTTTCGCTTACAGTGTTTTACTTTAACACAGTCAATCTTTAAATAGTGTTACCATGTGAACGATAGCAGCGCCCTCAATTATTTGTCAAGACTTTCTTGACAGACTGTATGTATGTTTACGAAAATATGTAAAATTCAATGTTATTGAAAATCCAAGAAATTTATTCTAGAATGTTTTATTTTGACAGTAAATTATTATTTTCATACGGTGTATTTATGAAATGAATAAAACTTTTAAGTTCCCTTTCCAGTCTTTCCATAAAAAAACATATTTTAAAAGTATTTATTACAATTTTCAAAAATCACATTATCTTAATTATTTATAAATATATCAGCTGCTAAAAAATAATTTATTAGAGAGTTACATAAATAGCTATATCCAACCTAGTTGTATGGTACTTTGCATTCTTATGCTCAGAATTATTATTCTATACTGTAATTTCAATATTTGAAGCAAAACGGCATTTTAATGATTAATGTGAAATATCTGAGTATATAACCACAACCATTGTGATTGATATATTGTATTTTAAAATAGAAGTAGTCACGGTATGTCGAATTTTATTTCTATTTTACAAACCCTTCAGTGCTTTTTTCAGCATACTTTAATAGGTAGTCTTTCTTTCGGGATTCCGCAAATAGAAAGTATTAAAAAACTTTTTTCCGTTCCATTTTTAGAAGCGTTGCCAGATTTGGGGTTGTCTTAATTTATGGCGGACTTAGGCCCGAATTCAGAGTACGCCATAAAAGTGTTATTTTGTAATGAAAATTACACTTTTAAGGCGTATCTTAAACTTTAAATCATCTAAGTATTGACTCTGAATTCGGGTCTTAGTTACATATGTATATGAGGTATAGAGATAATAATTGCCTGCTCCGCACATTTCCCTAATTTGCGGGAACTTGGGCTATTGTCTTACAACACTTAAAACTTGTGTAGTTTGTTATGAAGTAACCTAGAAGTTTAGAGGAATTTAGATTGAACAACTTAATGTTACTCGGTAATTTATTCCAGTTTTAAACAAGCGCCTATGTACAATATAAATCAAATTGATAATTGCAATAAAAATCAAAAATATAATAAATGACCAACTTTATAATTTTTTCGTAATCGTTTTTTTGTCTCTTATGAAAAGCTCAAAATATTGTCGCGTGATGGTGACGTTGGGAGACAGATTAAACAGGTAAAATTATAAAAAAATATTTATCACCAGTCAGCGTACACTAGTTTTATTGGTGGACTTTTCTTTAATTCCCGATTATTTCGCACTAATCACCCGAAACACTTTATATTCGTCTTCCCAGGATATTCATCCGTCTGTGGTCGCACTCATTCCCAAACGCCCGTTATTCACTCTCTTAGTATTGTCGCTGGTCGCACTGGCCAGCCACACTAAATCGCAGCTACGCTTCTTGTCTCTGGTTTAGCTTTATTTGTGTAATCGCTGAAACGTCACAACGACAATTGTTCTACCGCGCGTCCGAGTTGCATACGAGTTTATACTCTCGCGTTTTTATACTCTCGGTTTCGGTTTCCGATTTGTTCCCGTGTATTTTGGTGCGTATGAGATTCTTCCAGAATATTCCAGTTCGCCCAGGAACCCTCGATCGCATGCATTCTCGTCGGTTTCTAAAATCTCGTGACAAAATTAATTGTTAAAAAAATATAATGCTAGACATTTTTTGGTCTGCGTTTCATCAGCTAGTCTCACAAATGTATTAAATTATACACATTTTTTGTATATATGAATTCTTAAATTATTTTCCTGTCGATGACGTAATTCTGTGATTTTTTTTTTTTTGTTTTACAAAAAAATGACTTGGACTCATTCATCTTTAAGTCCGCAGACACCCCGTGTGATTGGCCGTATTTTATATGGGACAATGCCAAAACTGTCGCAGTTTCTTTTATGATGTGTTTAAAATTCTTCGGATTGCGCGACCGGGTTAACGAACCCCTGGCCGGTGACGAAGTGGGTTCCGTCTCTTGCTTGGTGACGGACATCTCCAACAACGAACTTTTTTCTGTTCGCGTATTCTTCCTGCCCACTGCTGGTTAGTCGCCTCTCTTAATGACTTCCTTCAGCTTCCAATAAGGAGTCTCCGCTCTGGCTTTAGTACGGTTAGGGTGCTCAGCCCAACTCGATCGATTATTCAAGTATCTTCATTTTTTATTCTTTATTGAGAACATGACTTTCCATGGGTCGTAGGTTACCATAATGGATGGATTATTCATAGAAAAAGCATATTGTGAATCTCCGAATGTTGGCACTGATTAGCGCATAAGTATTTATTTATTTATTTCAGGCACATGCAGCCACAAAAAAGTACACATTTATATTTCGATTGTTTTAGAAATTTATATTAGTTTATAATTAATAGAAAAAAAGTAACCCATAAAAACTAAGTTTTTATTATACTCCCTTTCTCATTTACCTAATAGTGGAAACTGGTTTGGCGCTTAACCTACGCGTTGGGCTTCGGTCGAGCGACGTAACGAAAGGGAGTAATAAAAAATTTCCAAAAATCCAAAATTATACTATAATCAGGTTCCGTGTCTACCAGACGCGTTGAAATATTTTCATACAACTTAGTAAGTTGTATGAAAAAACCATTAAAAATTTGAAAAATCCAAAAATTTATTAATTTTTTTAACTAAAATTTGATAGATCTTCTTGATCGTCGCCACGAGTCTGCTTGCAAAGTTTCAGCTTCGATTGGATCACGGGAAAAGGGTTAAAAACCGATCCAAAGTTTTTTCGTCAAGCAAACAGACGCCACGAGTTAATATATAAAGGGAGAATAAACTTTGTTTTCACCACCTTTGTATTGAAAATATCAATATGTTTCAGAAACCATGGCCCCTTCGTCAGGATACAATTGTATACTAACAAAATTAAATTTGAAAATCGAAGTATACACAGTCAAAATATTATAAAGTTATAAAAGGAAAATTAATAATAATAATAAAGTACCTACTTAGCATGAAAATAAAATTAAAAGATAACTATTTGTAAAAGGGACCTGGTTATTTATAATATTCAATATAATTTTCAATACAAAAGTGGTGAAAACAAAGTTTATTTCTTTTAATTATATTAATAATGTCACCACAAAATTATTTTGCTGTTTTTGAAGAAGTTATATAAGTTTACTTAGAATAACTATATAAAAGATGTTATGATTAAAAAATATTGTAAGTATTGAAACTAGCCGTACACCCGTGACATAATTAAATTGATATAAATGTCAAGCGGCGCGACCCTTGCATATACTCTGAGCCACGCGCTGATTGACGTGTCCCACTCGGCTGCCCCCGACTCATCGGCTAGTCAGTGTTGTTGTTGTAATGTAAGTTACGGACGGACATTCTAAATAAGGTTATTTGTTATTTTTTTCAAAACATATTTTACGACATGTTACGTGAATTTCCCTAAAGATGTAGCAAATAATTCGAATCTTTTATATCCCGTAATCAAGTACATAATTTATTGGTTCTTACATATTTTGAATATTGGTGTGATAGTCCTAAAAGAGAGCATCTTACAAAAGCCGATTGAAGAGGTCAAAAATAGTACAGGCTACATAAAAAGATTTTAACTCATTTTATTATTATCGGTGTCCATGTTGATCCATGAAACATGTTGAATTTTTTCAATAAATAAGTGGTTTTAAGTTAATTTATATCAATTATAAATATTTATTTATTTATATTTTATTTTATTATGAAATCCGATTTGACTTGAGACTAGAAACAAAGTATTTATTAATGAAGTGAAAACTTATAACTCTTCTGGGTCATTCTGCCGTGGGTTTATCTTTATCGTAACATTCCAGGACGCATTGCGATCATCGGAGATTATTAATAAAATCATTACATCTAATTCTTAGAGAAAATCATACAAAAACTGAATAAGCTTTTTCTTTTCGTCAATTTTAGCTCTGCATGTGACGTAGGTCAGGGTTTCGATGTTTGTCCCGGGAGAACAACAAATTAGATATTTTTTTAAATGTGTGTGAATGTGAGTCCTAATTGTTGGAATTTAAATATGTTATCGTGTTAGCTGTTGTAATAAACCAAACTCATCCTGTCCTTCGTGTCCGAACCCGGAAAATCTAATTTAGATTCAATGATCGTCTCCTCGTGCTAATGAGAAAAATAAATGGTTTGGAATAAAAAAATATCTCGCCTCTAGCTGTTATCTGCTCCGTTGTTGATGTATATTTTGTCAATTGTTATTTCAGCCCGTTCCGTGGTTGGGTGATAAAAATACCACGAAATTTCTTCACACTGGTTGCAGTCACCATTTTCTCTGACGACTGCGGTGACCATAGATTGTGCACTGAAAAATAAGCATTCAGCGAGTAGTTCCTGAGGAACGGAGGTAATCGTTAGTCCCACCGTCCAGGGTATATTGTCCAAATGATATTTTCTTCTAAATGTAGAATAAAACTTTGCTGAATTTAAAAAATCAGATGAATAGTTTTGTAATAATTGTATATGAATGCAAGATAAATTAATACTGGAAATAAATAAAGCACTGCCAGTGCCAGAATGCTTATTTTAAGATACAAGGTAAAAAGCGAATATAGTGATATCCTATTCATTTTTATTGAATTTTTTCTTTGATGATTCCTAACAGATTTTATACTCAATTTTAATTATTTATAATTACTCAATTTTATAAGCATGGAACATCTCTCTCAAATCTGATCAAAATAAAAGCTTGATATTATGTTGTTATATTTTTTTTATATCATAAAGTTAAGCTTTCCATCTTGCCCTCCCTTCCCCTAGTCTTTTTCGTTCTTTATGCGCTATTTGTACACGCATTTTCATTAATATTTTCGACTCTACGCCTGTACCTCACGTGAGTTAGTCATTTTTATACTAAAAATTATAAAATTCTCATGTCGCGTCGTTTAGTGCCTTATTTATAAAAAAAAATGACTTGGCACTTATTTCTTAAGCGATGTGCATTCCCATATAAGTAGGAAATTAACACAGATAGGACTTTAGTGCAGTGTTTAATGTATTGGCGAAGGCATATAGTACTAATCTGTATACTTATCTTTAAAAATATATTTTTGTCCTTTAGTGCTTTATTCATTTTCAATATTCAAATATGTATCGTTTTTTTAAATTGACAATTCGCTTAAACATAAAACTAAATATAATAAAATAATAATATGAAAATATCAAAGCCGTGTAATTTAGACCTTTGCGTGTTGTTTGAACCGCGCGCTGATCTAATTATCTCTTGTTTTAATTCCAACACCTTACGAATTTGCGGACCGACAGACAGACAGACAACGAAATTATTATATTTAAATATATGTGTAATATTAAAACTGTAAGATTTAAATAATTTTTGTGTGGTAAAAGCATTAATTTTAAACAGACATTTATCATTGGGAATGACTGCAATATATGTAAAAATATTTTTCTGTTTTCCTCTTAGATATGCTACTATTTATCATTTTCAGTATAATTTACATACTTTTTCCTTTATTTTTAATGTTCACTGCATAAACAAAGCGGTTAGTCATTAGTATAATTTTTTTTATTAATTAACTAATTTATGAATTTGATTAAATTTGTCGTATTTGCTTTCCCGTTGTAGATAAATTAAAAGAGAGTTCATAAAAATGACGTAATTAACGAAAAAGTCAACTATGTATTTTATAAATTTCAGAATTTATTTGTCAGTACTCGGACATGCTAATAAGAAATCTTAAAATATACACACAAGATCTAGAATCGAAACAGATTTAGACTAATTCGGTATAAGCTTTGAAGCTTGCCACTACACGATGCTTGATATTAGTGTGATTTGCATTTGTAACATCATTCCATTTTATATTTATTACATTAAACTCAAACATGTTTCTTGTGTATTACAAATATATTTTTAAAGAACATTTTGATTTTCCTCGCTTAGGATGAAATCAATACATTGTACTTAAAGTATAGGTACATGCATTGCACTTTTATCTGTTGCAGCATGCATTTCAAAATTACTCCCAATATGATTTCTCCATATTCAAATCTTATACTTATAAACATTTTTGAACATTGCTTGTTGACTGCAGTTGTTTTTTTACAAGTAAATAAAAAAAATATCCAAACAAGCGATAGTACTCATTCTTGGCGAAAAGGTTAGCGTAGTATTTATTTGTAATATGAGGAAGATACCATGCTATAACTGTAATTCGAGCAATGTTGGTAAGAAACATGTACGATATCTGCATAGGAATACAAATTCATTTGACATATTTATACACATTAGTTGTGGATGCGGACACTCGTTCGATTCACACACGCTCAAATTATTACATCCAGTTAAATGTAAAGGCCAAATAATTAATAATCTCGAAAATTTAGAAATTAAAAAAAATAAACTAAATTGTGACGCACATACTCGTGCTAGTTAAATGGCCTTTTGGCAGGAATTTAGAACGTTGAATTTCAAAATCATTTTTATAAGTACTCGTAATATATACAAAAAAAAAATAATTTCGTAGGCGTATTTTATAGACCAAGATAAAGAATATTCTATTGAAAAAAAAAGTAAAATTTCCCTATTGATCTACCACCGCAAGAAGGCAACAGAAGAAATTGTCCTCACCTTACAGCAACAGCTTAAAAACCTAAGCAAACAATAAACAGGTCTACAAGCATTAGCAGCGACTGCCATAGCATAACAACTACTAAACCTAATCTCTGTAAATACTCGCAACATAATGAAATTGTTATTTCAACTAATCCTAAAATCACAAATTTCTTAGGTATCACGGTATGTGAGGGTTAAATGCAGGAGGAATCGATGAAGCTATCAACAAATTGCGTGCGTTAGAATTGCCGGTGACGAAATATATCCATTCACAATCCACTGCTGCGGTCGGTCGTGATCGGTGTCCACCCCCTTGGCACCAGCACTTCGCGGGCTGCGTGCTGAGTGCTAGGTGCTGCGCTGGTGCCGGCGCTCACTGATCGTGTTTTATTATTTAATAAGCGCACCCACTCCGCTAATTGGACTGCCTGGGTAAGGAGTGGAATATGAAAGGTTCAATTGGATATTCAATCGAGTTTTTCGATTTGATATTTAAGGTCTTTCGTATTCCCAATAAAAAATTATAATATTTCAGGTATTTTTTCCGATAAGATCTTTACGCTCGAGCCTCTAAAATATATACTAGTCGTTATGTATGAGTTATATAGAGCATTGTTGATTCAGCCACGTAAAACTTATTGCATGATTGTAAACAACTAACTTTACTATATTAGAATTATCATTTAGAAAAACCCTAACAAAAAATGATGATGTCTGCTTGAAAAACAAAGTAAATGTTCTCCTTGTTACTTAAAATTCTACGCAGGCAGTCAAACAATTTTTTCTCTATTGATACCATCACTCTTTTTTTTAATACTTTTGAACGATGAAAAATATGGGGCCAACTGTCCACGGAATATAAAATATGTACAGAAATTAACTAAACTGGTTGTTTAGGAGAGGGAATGGGTCACAGCAGAAGAATATATTTATATATTTAAATCCTGCCGTAATTTTTTTTTGTTTGTTTTTTTGTTCTTTGTTTTTTGTTCGAAACTCTTAAATAAAAACTTCTTGTAAAAAAGTGATGTATTTTCAAAAAGATTATACTTTTTTAGAGTATTTTGTTTGATTTTTTCATAATTATTTTTAAATTTACAAGCTCGTAGTAATTTTATTAAACAAGATGAACGTTTTGTGCCAAATTGTGAACAAGAAATTTACATTACTTTTGTGTCTATTTATTTTGATAGTGTCTACGTCTGTTTTATTTCTTTTATAGTTTGTGGTTTATTTTTAAGTTTCATGTGTCATGATGAAGCTTAAATTAGTCGCATGGCCGTAGAAATTCCAATTGGGAAATTCTGCGTAAATATCACATTGCCAGAGCGCAAAGTTTCAGAATTTTTTCTTTCGGACAAACAAACTTCCGTTTTATAATTATGATAATTTTCTCCTTTGAGTGGTAAAAATACTAAATAAATAAAGGGAGATAATTAATTGTATGTACAACGTATTACTTAACTTCGCGAGTTCGGCGTTATGAAGGTGAGTGGGTATTGACGACGCCTACAAAAATTATACGTGAGAAAAGGGAAAATTACTTTTATTGTAATGAACCAGCGAACTGTCTATTTCGCATCATCTCTATTTCCTTCCCCTTCAACTATATATTTTTTGGCATGTGTGGTACGTAAGTGAAGGTCGATTGATGGTAAATTGATGTTAGATGTACCAATATTGTTAAAATAAAACACTTCGTTCAATGATTGATGTTCGTTAATCGCTCAATTCGCTGAAAATGAAATATGAAACGCCCTAAAATTGATTCCTTCTCGTGCATCTCAAGTAAATAATTCTAAATATTCTACTTTAAATCTCCAAGACCGCACCAAAATATTCAATGGGTTTTTAATTATTTAACCATTCTCTCTCATTGATCAATCAGAAACATACTTTTTCCAGTATCATCCTGCGCCCTTGGTACATTCCGAAATAAATGTGGAGCCTCGCTTTGAGGAATCTATTTGGAACTGTCTCGAGCGAGTAGTTCTCCTCGCCCCGGAAATAGAACGCCAACCACCTCCCCCCGTGCCGGCCATGGGCGCGTGACGCGGGCCGCGATGTCGATAAATAATTCCAATGGTTTTTAATTAAAATTTCTGGTTGGAAGGGTGGAGCGGTGAACTTGGAGTGGCGGCGCATGTCAGACACATTCAATAAAGGCTGTTAACATATCTGAACCTAACAATAATATTAAACGACAATCTTGACAGAGTTAAGAACCTTACCGTTCTAATACGAACGCTGATGATCTTCTTAATTGGGGTTCATTAACATTTAAGCCCTCGGTGCCCGGAACAAATCCTCCACCTGTCTCATCCCGGTCCACTATCTGATGTTGCGCAGGCAGGACATTTGCCCTCTACCATCCCCCGTCTTCCTTCTATCTTGCCCTCGACTATTTGTCGGAGGAGGCGATATTTATCCCCGCGTAGCACGTGACCCAAATAAGAGATATTCTTTCCTTTCTTTATTTTATTTTAGGAATCTCAACAGTACAATTTATTATAATGACATAATGTATTGAATAGTTGGTAGACCAATTACAGAAATCCACGTCGTAACATATATAAAATATTAAACGGAAAAGAACAATAACAGTAAAAACCAATTAGAGAGAGAGTTATTAATAAAACATACTAATCTAAGTGGTACTTAAAAAAAGAAGAGAAAGTTATGGAAAAGGTAAACCATAGCACGTAGAGATATAGGTATAAGGAATATATTTATTAATATTAGCAATGCAATATAAAAATACAAACATTAACATTCGACAGTAGCTCTCTACTGGCTGCAGCTCTCTGAAGCACCTCCGTGTTGCTGGCCATGTTGGTCCACGGTATAGGAAGCATTCTCCGGTGTACCCGCATTTGGAATGCTTCCAACTGATTCATAACATAACTTTCAGAGTCCATGTGTTACACCCTTATAAGAGAACCGACCATATGTAACATTTTACCATTCGCTGCCGAAGTTTTAGGTTTAGGTTGTCATCGCAGAAGAAGGCCCTCATTTTATTAAATGCAGTCATCCTTTTACAATTATTTATTTATGTTAAGAGGGGGCTTTCAATACTTATCTTGCCGTTTTTTTCGAAAATGTTTATGATTCATTTACATCAGAAGTTGATTTACGAGATTTTTTAAACCATAACCTAGATAGGACACTCTATTTGCACGTTTAATACAAAACTAATAAACTGAATAATATTTGTGATTATTATGATAATAAAAACTTTAATAAGGCGAGTGTGTAGCCGTCTCCCTCACTCCGGAGAGATCGTTGCGCGCGCACTCGATCGACAGCGACCAGCGATTTACCGCGCGCTTCGGGCACATGATTAGGTACTTGATACCGAGAAAAAAGCCTGTAAAGTTATATTATTTTCGAAACCATCTGTAAAAGAAGATAGACATCACAATTAGAAAAACCGCGATCTATCATAATTGTTTGATTATACAAAATTTTTAAATTTTTAAAAATTTCAGAATAAGAATGTACACGGATGGAATTCTATTGCACTCGAGGTTCAAAGATTTAGTGGAAAGGTACATCAGTTGATCATTACGCTTTCCACACAATAAGCAATCGAAAACAAACAACTAAACCCGCTTAGCAAAAATTACAGCCATTGACAGGCACTTTTATGCTTATTGTTTTTTTCAGTACCTACAGAAGAAATATTAATACATTCTTTCGAATATTTTAACAAATGTTTGAAAAAAAAAAGTATATTTTTAGCAAAAATGTACATTATCAGCAAAAAATGTTTACGAAATCAAAAAGGTTTTTAAGGCGCTGAATATCTATGTCATGACTTTTCATATGCCAAGCTCACATGAGCACTACACCATCTAACACTGTGTGTAAAATGCTATTTTGTGTTTTTTTTTTAATTTAATGGATTGGTATATATTGTTTTGTTATTATTTTTACGTTCCAAATTCTTTGCTTAAATATTAATATTCATTTATGTATGAAAATAGTCAAATTTAGTGAAGTTTGCAACTTGCTTAATTATTATTATTTTAGATGTTATTAATAAAGGACTTAAGATAATATTTGTAATCGTTTATTTTCACGACTCATTCACATCCATTGGCAGTGCAATAAGTATTCCTGCCGTTAAACCTGAGAATCCAGAGTTCGAATCTACACCGGAGAGATATTTATTTAAACTAAAATTTTGAATATATTCTAAACGTGTAGGGAAGATACATAGTATCTTTTTTTTCTCGAAGCAACCCGATTTCATCGTCAACAATTTTCACAATATTTGTGTCATGTAAATTTTTGTCAAGAACTAATACACCGTATTTTTGTCCCCAGAGGGGTCGTCATTAATCAAGATATATTATAGATCCCTCTGGGGATGAAAATCCAGTAGTTGTGTATTATGGAAAATTTTGAACTCAAAAATATTGTGAATATTAAAAAGATGCTCAAAAAGGACTTTAAAATTTTTTAATAAGTTTCAGGCGTATTCTAGTGTAAATGTGAATTATTGCACATACAAAAGAATATTATTATTCGTCAATATCTAGTCAAAAATAGATACCTATCTCATTACCGGCGGCGACATCTATGTACTGATTCATGTGGATGACAAATTTCAACCATACATGGCGTTAGCGTAAGTGAAACATGGTATTTAAATAGTACAAATACACCTTCAAAAAATTGATAGATATGGTGGTCAATCGAGGGTGGAATCGGCGAACATTACATTGTGCGAAGTGATCACTTAAGGCAGTCATATAATAGGTCATAATCCCTGTAAATACCCAAAGACTTCCATACCTAAATAGCTTCGTATCTGTGAGACATTAATAATATATCTTGGTCAACAATTTTCTTCAGATTTTCTTCCTCAGATTTAGGTCCTCTATAAATGTGAATATTAAAGTACGTGTGTATGTAATATTTAGGTTTCTCCGTCCCCCGCACTAAATAAGCCCACATTGTAAAATGGTAACATCGTTCTTCTCAACACGAACGCCAAAAATAAAAATAACGCGCCCCGTTTTCCGATTGACGCACCTCGAATAGCTTCCGCATCACCAGTTACACCAAATTTCAACTGGCCGAATTACCCACTCCTCCTCATTACTAATTCTTCGCGTTTATTTTCGCCAGTTAACGAAACTGGCGAACTTCATTCAGTCTGTCTGGGTTACCGACACGACCCGAAGTGGGCGAGTCTGGGGTAACACGCACACCGGATCTTCTTAGCATCCTGTATTTATTTGATTAAAATAACCATATCGAAAATAACTTGAAACTGGGGAGTTGGTTGTCTATGAAATTTGGCAACCTAACGTTTAAAACGGGACGATACGTATATATTATTTGTAAATAAATTCTTTGTCATTTATTAACAACATTATTATCCATATGAAAACAATCTACATACACATCCAGTCCGCATTGAAAATATTTATTATTTTAGAATCTAATTAATTAGGAAAATTGTCAATTAGTCTGTATCACTATCTTTTTCATAAATCTTTCTCATCTTCTTCTTCCTCTCCCTGGATTTATCCCAACTCACTGTCTTTGTCGACTGTTGGGGTCAACTCTCCTCGTCCTTAGGCTATACGTTATTCTGTCCTGGCTAACGTCACCCAATCTATGCCTCTGCATCTGACCATCCCTTGAAATATGGTGTGAAAAATGACCCATGAAATAGTTGGTATTCCTCTGGATGTAATTCGGGGAAGATGATGAAGATCACCTGGTTAATGTGGCCATACCATCTCAGTTACATTTATTTCATTTTGCTATTGATGTCTGTGACATCCAGACTTCCACAAATGCATGAACTTTTTATTTTGTCTCTTAGGGACACTCCACACATATTGATTTTTCCAAATAATGAATAAATTACGCAATTTTATAGCAAGAAATTACACTGTGAACAATAGTCATCAATTACCTATGATGTCTGTAGATCTTGGGAACATAAATATTGAACGTCAAAGACTTCAAAGCAGAAAAAATATTTTTTCTAAGCTTACACAAAAAATCAGGCCTCATTAAAAAGTTTGCTAATGCTTTGCCAAAAATTGAACACTGCTGCTGTGACCTCTTCGAGAAATTCCCTCACATATCAGAAGCCAAACTAAAAGAGAGCATTTTTGTTGGCCCAGACTAATATTGAGAAGCGCAAGAACGGTTATTGGAACGTCAGTACTGCCGCTGAATAAAAAAGGAAAAGGCTGTATAAGGCCATAGATTTAGATTAACTTGTTAAATAGTTATCTGATTATGAATATGATGCCAGTTTTGAAGCCATTAAGAACATTATAGATATGAAGTTAAAAAATCCACTGCAGAGTATGGAAATATTATACATATTAGAGAAAATTAGACTATACTATAAATTCTATAAATTCAGTAATAATTTGGGTAAAAGATATTAATGGAAATCAATTCTGTCATCACCAGATCCTATTTAAGATTTTTTTACTTGTGACTTGGGCTTATGATAAAGTTTACAAAAGGCTGATTGTTTTCGTTAAGAATTTTTTTTATTAATTTTACACATTCTCTAAATTAAATCGAATTTATAAATAAATATACAATTAAATCAAAACTATAAATAAATATAATAAATAAATCAAATCTATAAATTCGTGGGTGCATTATCTCTTTGCGCATTTCATTATCTCATTTTTTATAGTAAAATTCCTAATTTTTTTTAAATAATTTAATAAAATGGATCTAAATTTGAACATCAGAGTCAAGGAGTATTTTAGAAGATAAAGCGATAAGTTCGTATGCTCGTTGCCTCATTCCGCATTTAATTACCTCATTTCTTATAATAAAATTCCTAAAATACTTTTTTATTTTATTACTACAAAAATGTATCCTAATTTTAAGATCAGAGTCAAGGAGCATTTTAGACGATAAAATAACGTGGCTTTTCTGAATTTTCGAATCATCATCATCATCACTCTTGCCTATACATTCTACAACCCCTGGTGGATCTTGACCTCCTCAAGAATCATCAAACTCATCCCCATTTGGTGCCAGCTCTCTCCAGTTCAGAAACTCCAAGGCAGATATTTCTTTGGGGACATTGTCGCTCCATATTAATTTTGGTCTTTCTAAGATCCTTCTTGAGTTCAGCAGGGACTTTGGTGCTTAATGCTCTCTCCACTTGACCCAGCCACCGACGTCTTCCCAGTTTTATAAATTTTGTGTCATTTAGCTCCTTTAACAGAGCTCATTGTTGTAACGTCTACGCCAGTTCATTTTCTAGAACCGGTCCAAAGATACGCCTCAAAATTTTCCTTTCAAAAACGTCCAGTGCTCGCTCATTCATCTTAGTCAGTGCCCACACATATGTGATCACTGGTCTAATCAGCGTTTTGTTTAAGTGTTTGAATTCTCGAATCATATAATGGAGAATAGGCATAGTTTTGATTGAAAAAAAATTGTTTATCTATTTTTCCATATAATCCGTAGGTCTCTAATTGAACAATTTGGAATCGTTAGAAATAATTCTAACTCTTAATTTAATCGAATTGGTTCACGATAGATTTTATTTAAATAAATAACCTAAATGAAAAGTTTTTTTTCTATTCTGTCTCTTCTGTAGGTGATGCTGGAAATAGAGAACAGATTAATAGAAAGAAAAACATGCTCGTGTTGAATGACCCCCAGATAAAGTGAGGATCTAAAAGCAGCCCGTGATTGATAGCACCACGCAGTGTGATCCGAGCGCGATGCGGGCAGAGAGCGGGCCGCACCGTCTGTCTTCCCGGAGCGGAAATAATCGTGTATCGAGAAGCTTTATCATCACGAATGGGAGATGTTCCGTTTTATCTGTCCGCCAGACCCGACGCGCAAACATCCGGACGACGAGACAGAGAATCCTTCCACGTCGAGACTGCTCTATTTCGGAACTGTGTCCGACATAGATGCACACAATGGACCAAATGTAGGGCGCCGAATCAAGAGTCTCCTCGAACGAGAAGCAAATTGCGTGATAATGTTTTTTGCTAATGTTCAAAATTTGTGAATAGATCTGAAATTAAATAAATTAAAATAAATTAAAATTAACTTAATTAAAATAAATTATGGAAGGCTCACATAGACAGGGAGAGTTTGTTTATTTAACTAACTGGATGCGATATAAAGCTTTATATCATCAGAGTGATATAAAGCTACACCTTAACAAAAAATTAATATCGTTTGTTTACAATATATGTATAATTTTTTTAAAATACGGCTTTATTTAAAAGTAATTACTTCGATAACAGCAAAATAACTTTATGGTAACATTATTTATATTGATGAAAAGAAAACATTCTGTATAAAAACACTATTTAATCAATTATCGACATTTTTCGGGGCCAATGGTCCCTTCGTCAGGATACAACGTTTACTAAAATTAAAATTAGAAGAATTGACATTAACAAAAAAACAATATATATATATATATATAATTTTTTTTAATCATTATATATACCTTTTATGTATCCAATTAACTATCAAAATAGATTTCCTCCATATTGTTTTTCCATATTTTTCAGTAAGACAGAATGTTTAAGACAATTTAAAGAACACGTAGAAAAAATTATTGAGAGAGACAGCGCTTGTTATAAATTAAAATATAGAAGAATCCAAATCAAATCATCCGAAGCCGGATAATAAATTCATTGCTAATGCATATTTCGGCGTTTTTTCGAAAATGTGGGTTTTTATTATTCATTAATATTAGAATTTATATGCTAAACTACAATATAAACTAGAACGATAACTTAGATAAAAGTGTCTTATGTAAAAGTGCCTAATAAAATGAACATTATTTGCAATAGTTACGAAAATATATGCGTTAATCGACAGGCCGTGGCCAAATAATTCGTTTTCAGTGTTTTAGAAATCACACCAATAGTTACCGAACATTTATATGTACCTACACAGAATATGTTTTCTTACATAGTAAATAATTAAGAAATGTTCAATATTAATGAAGTTATGCATTTTTAAATTTGCAAGAAATTTGTTTGTTTTTGATGATTTTAAAACGCATTGTATTCTAACGACGCATCGAAAACGAGTTTGAAAATCAGATTGATCTAGTATTCTGATATAAATGGATAATAAAAACCCACATTTAAACAAAAAAACCCAAAATATGCATTTGCAGTGAATGTCCAGTCTTAATGAAGTAAGAGATTACATTAAACGTAAACCTTTCACATCGTATTCCTCTCCTATTCGGTAGCAACTATTTTCTTTCGCTACTCTGTACCTTTGTCACTCCTTACTTTGCGTTATCGTCAATGTCGTTCCTCGAGAAATAAGATGTCTGCGCTTTCCTCTTTTGTCTATTCATATACCACTCTCTCGACTAACTGTGCAGCGATCCAGGCGACGCCAACACTAAGCACCCCACTATTTTTTGTTGTTTTTCGTTCACTTGATATATTTTCCTTTCCCGGCGATCTCAAATTATTCACCCTTTTTAGATACTTGATATCCCTTCCCTAGTCAAAGTGCTCTTCAAGTAAATTGAGAATTTAATTAGCTTCTTCATTTCTTTTTGATGAGCGCTTTGTACAGACGGTGAAAGGTGAAGGATTTTTCTCATTTAAATAACCTGACGCGAACAGCGAACTTAACAGTTCAGTAAATCGTAGTGGGTAGTTCAAAACAACAATACGGTACTCAAGTGGTTATTACTCTCAATTATTTGTAAGTGCTTACATAAATAGCTGATCTTTCTAAAAAAATTTAAAAAGCTTTTATTCAATGTTTTTCGATGTTTAATATTTTGAATAAATTTATTCCAAAAAGTAACATTTTACTTTCAAATTTATTGAAATTTCAAATATTTTTGTTAATTCTTGTAAGAAATTTTGAAAAGAACATAATATTCAAAGTCAGATTTGGGAAGACGTAGAAATCCAAACGCAATTGAAGATGACACTAAGTAGCAACATAAATTTAAATGCAAACACCTACTAATATGTATTATTCAATAACGACTGAAATTAAAGAAACATAACAGAGAAAAAATAGATTTAAAATTTTTTGTAATATAGCATTTAGAATAGCTTGTTGGTCTAGTGGTCATGTCGTTCGCCTAGTAATCTGGTAGTCGGTGATTTGTGTTCCACTCCAGGACACAGGCAAGTTAGTTTTATTTTCAAAGCACAAGCGTTTAGCTTAAATTGAAAATAGTAAGAATATGGACGTTAAAACGTATTCCGTGTTCGCATCTCTTTTTTTTAAGTATCAGTTACAATTTTGAAGAAATGTACGATCGATTTTATCCATTTTTGTTTAGGAAAATTTATCGATTTTTTCTAACATCATTACGAAGCGATAGAATCAGCTGTTTATTTGCACTAACGGGAGTTAGGTTAATTTGTTCTTAGAAATTGTCACTTATTCTTTATCAAATTTCGGTTTAAGCCCACGTTTTGCTTTCTGATTCAGAGGTCGGTGAACAACTTTCCTATAGGTTAATACTTAGTGGAGTCCATGACTTTTGAACCATTGTTGAAAGTGTTTTTTTTAATGAATTTTACATTTAAAACTATCGTTAAATGCAGAAATTATCAGAAAATTTTCATCGTGTTTAACAAATAAAGTTTGTTTACAAATTATTAAGTTAAAACACTTTCGATGTTCAATACTGGTCCAGTATTAATCGAATACTAGCAAGTTAGTTGCCTACGATATTTGTTGCATACGAGTTAAGCTTGTTCAATAATAATTTTAAAGAGATGGAATTTACGTATAACAGGGCGATTGTAATGGGAATATTGAGAGAAGAGAAGAAGCAATATAGAATAACTAAGCGTAATTTATATTTGAACATAATTATTTATATTTAAACAAAATCAATGTAAAAATTCTATATTTTAAAATAGTCTGTTCTGAAAAATATATAAAATATTTTTATACTCACGTAGAGGTAAAAAAGATTGATATTATTTAAGGATCATACCATAAAAAGTTTATATTTAATCTGTATTTTGAAAATAAAACATACTTCCATTTATATACGCTCGGTAGTTTGTCAATTAACTTGCCCACCACAATATTGTTATTCTTAAAATAACCTTTCATGCAAGTAGTGTTTGCCCTTGGTCCGCGATGGCGCGGTGCGGTGTTAATGGCCGACCCACTGTCCAGTGGGCGGGGGCTGCTGGGCAGATATAACAGTTCTCCGTCTGTCGTCGGGGAGAGGATAATCAGCGGAGTGAGACGGCAGATTGCTGATGCATCATTTATTTCACATGTTAATTTGAATTCAGAAACTTGGAAAAAATCATCGGGAAAACGTAATTCTTTATTATTCTCTGATAGTACTTGTCCCAGCATATCATCTTTCTTGCCAAAGCAAAAACTTCTGTGGGAATATCATGTGACATATATTCTTATGGTCGTGAGTATATTTATTTGATTTATGTTTTTTTATTTATATTAATATTTTAGACAAAGGAAAAATATAATAAAAAATAATAAAATAATGTCCCCACGCCGCAAACGCATTCTGGTATAGGAGAACATCAAACACTTTATATGCTTCGCAACTATTATACATAAGAACTATGCGTAATAATTTTGATACTTTTAATTATACAAATGATTTTTGAACTACCTCCTCTCCAACACAGGTCTTTTCAATTGTTTTTTGAAGAGTCTTACATTATTTATTTAATGTCACTAGAAAGTCCATTATAGAATTCAACTGTTGTATATGGGAAATTTATACATACAGCTGTTGCATTCGTTCTCTTTTTGTTCTCCGTGTATCAATTCTTGTGTATTATCTTTCGCTCCAGTATAGTTTGAGTTGATATCGCTATTCTGGTACAAAGCAATGTTTGTTTTTAATAATTTATTCTTTATTTTAACAAGGATCTTTATATTTTCGATACAAGTAATAATGTACCCCTTGGGCGGCGTGCGCGCTTTGTCCTAGACGACAGCGCATAGCTGAAATATTGTCAGCGCTCTACGTTCAACACTTACGTAAGTTAAATTATTTTTTACACCGGGGTAGTTTTATTTAAAAAATTAAGTTTTGTTTCCAATAATCCATTATGTATATATGTATCATGGTTACTTTATAAAGAACGTGCAAGAAATAGAAGGCTGGGGCGAGAGCGAATCATCAATACTATAGATACGTATCCAGTAAATCACTGATATATTTCACTGATATATGATAATCCTAAAAATCAATATATATATATATATATATATATATATTATATATATAATATATATATATATATATGTTATACAGGGACTGTTCAAAAAGTATCGCGAATTTTGAATTTCCGCAGGTTACATATTTGGAGGTGGATGAGTCCTCCGGTTTTGGATAGAGTTTAACTCAAGGGTCACCACTCCGTTTGATGAGTCGGAAATCTCTGCTGCGGTTGATAATGTAAAAGTCACGATGGTTTGACAGAATTTATTTGATTACAAAACACAAGTTATAAAAAATACAGTAGTGTACAAAGGTTACAAGTGAAAGCGTGACGTTCGAAGGTATGACGGCAAGGGCTTTCGCTGTATCCGAGAAGCCCCGCTGGAGTGAGATGGTTTGTTCTGCGGGCGCGTGCTTATATAGTCATTCAAAACAAAGGAATCGGGAGTGTTATGATTTAGTCTTTACTCGTCCGCGCGTGTGGGTATTTAGCTTAGATCAGCGAGGTGCGTTTCGTCACTCCGATAGTCCATGCCCTCTGCTATACCTCGTCTTTGTACTCGGTCATCGGTCCGGCTTACATTTTCCTTGCTCAGCAATCTTGTCTCAACCTCTGTATCGAGGGCGACGGCCTGCCGTACTCGACGTCAGCATCTGTGGTAACTCAATACACGGGTGTCTGTGTGTATGTGTCTCGGGCCACCACACATATATTCGATTTTCGATTTTTCTGTGGCGTTATGTTGGTTCTCATGTCTCTCACTTATGCCGACAATTTCGGCCATTTTGAATGTTCAGTTAATTTTTGACAGCTGCTTTGCTTGCACGTGTTTTGGCTCGTCTTCGATTTTTGCCTATTCCAAAAAATGGATCAAAGAATCTGTTTCAAATTTTGTGTGAAAAACAAAATTAAGTGCGTGAACGCATTCCGAATGTTAACTGTGCCATATGGTGAAGCTACCCTGGGCCGAAGCAACGTTTATCGGTGGTACAAAATGTTCTCAGAGGGCCGAGAAGATGTGAACGACGAAGAGCGAGCCGGACGCCCGAGAACGTCAACATCAGACGAAAACATTGATGAAGTGAAGAAAATAGTATTGGCCAATCGTTTCGGAGGATACTCAAGTACAATATAATATTCATATTACAATTTCGAAATACCGTAATCAGTCCATTAGCGCGAAAGTTTAAACTGAAGAGTTAGCAGCAGAAACGAGAGTTTTAGTAAAAAAAAATACTCATTAATATAATAATTATACGTTTTTTTAAAACATAAATAAGTAACTATGATTTTAAAAAAAACCCAAAGAAATCACATCAAAGGATGATCGAAGCTATTTTTTTTACAATTCAATCAGCCTTTACATATATGTAGATCAGACAAACAAGAAAATATTTTTTAAAAAGTCACCTAATAACGCGAAAAAAAAATACTCATTAATATAATAATTATACGTTTTTTTAAAACATAAATAAGTAACTATGATTTTTAAAAAAACCCAAAGAAATCACATCAAAGGATGATCGAAGCTATTTTTTTACAAATTCAATCAGCCTTTACATATATGTAGATCAGACAAACAAGAAAATATTTTTTAAAAAGTCACCTAATAACGCGAAAAATCACGTAAATTACAAATTCGCGAAGAAATAATTCCTGCTGTATACCTAGCTTGTGCGACATTCTTGAGAGTATCTTTCCGCGATCTAAATTCAGGGAGGAAAATTTGATGTAGAAATTGAATCATGCAGTATAAATACGTACACCGTAATCATTTATTTCGCAAAAGAGATAAAAAAAAAATCGCAATGTCGAGTGCAAACGCGACAGGAACATACAATATACAATGAATATAGGGAATATACAATGAAAACGTACGGTTGTACGCCTGAGAATTGGTTTATATATATATATATATCACATCGAAAATATGCGAGTTTGGTGGGGGTGGCTGAGCGTGGGTGGGAGTGGGTGAGGAAAATGTGTTTTCTAGCACATTGTTTTGTTATGCGAAGGCCGAAAATGCTTCAGATCATTTCAAAATGGGCCCGCTGACTATGTTGGTGAGTGTAGAAGGTTCCAGACCGTTCGATAAAGCTCTAGAAAGCTCTGGAAGGAGAACGTTCTAGAAAATCCCCGAAAGTTCTTTAAGGTTCTAAACCGAGTGGTGGAGTGTGTCGGTGAATCTAGAAGATTCCAGAACTTCCAAAATAGTTCTAGAATGGTCTGGACGAAGAAAGTTCTAGAAATTTCCCGAATGTTCTTTAACGTTCCGAATAGTGAAGTGTGTCTGTGAATCTAGAAGGTTCCAGAACGATAAAACCCTAGAAATTTCTGGACGGAGAACGTTTTAGAATATTCGAGTAAATTCTAAAAGGTTCCAAAATAAGTGTCGGTGAGTCTGAAAGGTTCCAGAACGTTCGATAAAGCTCTAGAATGTTCTAGAAGGTCCTCGAAATTTCTATAACGTTCCAAACGGTATGGCGTAGTGTATCTGTGAGTATAGAAGGTTCCAGATCTATTGAATGCTCTGGAAGGAGAATGTTCTAGAATATTCCCGAAAGTCTACAAGGTTCCAAACTAAGTAACGGGGTGTGTTATACGCTCTAGAAAGTTCTGGATGGAGAAAGTTTCAAGAAGTTCTATAAGGTTCCAAGCATAAGTGCCGAAACCAACAAAAAAGAGACGTCAACTTAATTCTACGCTCACCGAATTATGATCCCGAGCAGAGCCGGGCCTATCAGCTAGTCAGTATATAATTTGAGATGAAAATTGAAATGAGAAAACAAGAAAAAGAATGCGCCTGATTGGCACATATTTATCTGTAACAGACAATTTGCTAAGACAAATAAATGTTGGCAAGCAATACGAACTCGGGGAGCTTCACCCGTGTCTTCGGCTTTCTCTTGTGGTCAGCATTCATACAAGGATACCAATCGCGCAATAACCGTTCTTTTCCCGATTCGTGTGTGTGATAAGTGTGCGACCGCTAGGATGTGTAATTATTTTTCGACTTTTATTTTGCAACATAATACACGATAGTACCTACACTACACGATAGTACCTACCGGTCTCGGTCGAGACGGATAGAAGAGTGACAGAAATTTCCCTTCCATCACAACACTCCCCACTCATCATCTATCCCAAGGGTGAAATAGACCCACCCGGATACTGCTCCACTACTACTCCATAAATTAATACTTTTTCAAATATTGCACATCTACTTTTTCAAATATTATATAAAACTCGCAAGGCACGATTTTAATAAAAGTACGAATCGTTTAAAAGTAGTTAGAATATAAATTTTATACCAGAGCGCAACAAAAAGGCACCATTTTTAATGCTTTATAACAGAACTGTTTGTTGTAATATTATAATCGAGGCTTGACTCCATACATCAGTGTCAGGACTCCATTGTTTACAGCTAGTTTTACCTCGTCTAACGAGTTTCCATAATAAATGTTAAAATCTAAGCACCGCTCACTTATTTTTCTCAGCTTTTCCGTTCATATTAATATACTTCCCAAATATGCAAATGAAACTCCCCTAATTGTTCCACACAATTGCGCCCGTCAATACATTGCCTTTATAAAGCATCATCTGCAAGTAATAATCACGAAGCGTTGACACCGTTTGCAATATCAAAGATGATCGTGTGTATGATTCCATTACTTCTTACACGAGCAGTACATTCTTCGAATAGGGATTCGATTACACTGTATAACTTTACTTATCACTCTGTAACCAGATAATGAGTACCTTTGATACATTTCGTCTTATTACTCTGACGTACGGCTTTTGCAGATCTACCATAATACGCCGTCTCGTCAATATACCCAAGTCACAACTTGTAATTGTAATTGATATCGATACAATTAATTAACTAACAGCTTATTATAGTTACAGTCTGTCAATTTGTCAATCGCTCATTGAGCGGTGTAATTGCATGAGGAGGAGCGAATATAACAGCAATTAATCCAAGGACACATTCATATTTGTGAAGTTGTAATTTTTTCAGAATAAAGTTCTGTGAAATTTTTAAAACCAAATTAATTAATCAATTAGAAAGACTCACAGAAAAATCTAATTCACGAAAAAATATTAGGTTACTACTGGGATTCGAACCCAGGTCACCTCCTTTCCGGGGCCGGTGCTCTGACCACTAAGCTATAGCAACCCTCTATGTTTCCGTGAATATAACGACCTTATAATATATGTAGTTCTCATTTTTATTAATTGATTCGAATCCCAGTAGTAACCTAATATTTTTTCGTGAATTAGATTTTTCTGTATGTCTTTCTAATTGATTAATTAATTTGGTTTTAGCAATTAATTGATTAATAACAACTCAGATGCTTCTTAGAACCCCGTTACTACAAGAATAGATGAAGATCTTTTCTATTTATCTTACGTATACAAATAAAAACAAACATGCTTTAATGAAACCCAAAATACAATTGCTACACAGAATAAAAAAAATAACATAACTTAAGAATACATAAGTTGAAGCCTGGACCAAAGTATATTTATTTTATCCAGGCTAAAATAAATTCTTAGACAAAATGTTAGCCAACATAAAAAAGTTAAGTATCCTGATTATATAAAGTTTATGATTAAAATTTGGATTCTAGAAATAGGTAGACAAGCGATTAACATTCCTTCAATATATATATTGTAACGAGATGGTGAACCTACTGAATACTGACAACACTATGTATGAGTAGCTTGTTGGTCTTGTGGTTAGAAAACTCGCCTCGTGATCTAAAGGTCACGGGTTCGAACCTCTCTCCAGACTAGCAAGTTAGTCCTATTTTCATACCACAAGCGTTTAGCTTAGTTTGAAAATAGTAAGAATATTGATGTGACACGTATTTCGTGTTCACATCTCTATTTAAAAAAAAAAAAACGGCGTCACGCAACGCAGGGTCAGTCATTCGTGACCACAAATTTTCGAATACTGTGCACGCATGCACACACTATTTTTGGAACGTCTAGAACATCCACAAGCCTCTCAAAGGGTCCCGAAGAAATTCACAAAATACAAGGTCGACACGCGACATTCACTACGAAGTAAAATAATTTTCTCCCAATACATTTTTAGTGAATATTTTTATTTCATTTTAAATTAAATTTAAAATAATCCTCTACATATATAGTGTATAATGTAAACATGATCCAATACTCTAATTACTTAATTGTCTTTACCCAATACCCAGTTGTAAACTTTGTCTGTCTCAACATAGATTTATTTCCAAGCAAAATAGGCTTGATCCTGTAAGAATTATAAATATAAATTTACAGTACAAACCGTATCAAGAAATACAATAAAAATCTTTTGAATATCTTTTACATTATAGACAATATTCCACAGAAGTCTTTATACACTAATCGATTAATAAGTCGAATTATCGATTCCTAACACACATATTCAATTCAAATGTTTTCGTGTGCTTACTGAGTATTATTTTAGACGTTATTGAATGGTAACCCAATACATGTACACTTAAAAGCTCACCGTGTTATTTCGGTACATCCCAATAATTGATTGCGCTAGACTAGACGCGAACAGCGAACACACGTAGGGCTAATATATATTTTTTACGTGTAATAAATTTGTCAAGATCAAGGTTCCTCAGCGCCCGTGGCCGCACTGTTTGCCAAATGTTCCGTCTGCCATCTATAACAGGCTGAACTCCCGTTATATCTCTTCTCAGGTCACACACATTTCCGGGATAAGCTATTACCGATTTCACCGCCCTGGGTCCGTCATTCCCGGTATACCAAAGATGTTTTTCTTTTATGTAATGCCTCGAGTAATTTCTACTCTCTAACGATTAGATCAAAAAACAATCGCTCTAAAATAGTGTGATCGTTGTTTGATTTATTTAGAAAGTTTCAAATAGTTGTCCCGTCCGTCCCCTTCCGATCTTGCCCGCAATACAATGTTTGCCATTTACACTTTGTTTACCCTCTTTTCCTCACTCGTTTACAAGCACATTCCCAGTTTTTTTCTCAATTCTGTGGCGGATTGACCCAAAAGTGCAGGCGGGTGACATCTATGTGGCCTCTATCTGGCCATAATTCTATCGACAAGCAAATAGATCTGCATTAGTTCTTTTTTTTATTTTACTCTATCTTTGTACGCCTACCGCACCAATGCTACTCATATTTTTCTATTGCCTATTTCAGGATTTAATTCCGTATAATTTTAGCACCAGGACCCCATTATGCATTGTTAATCTTGCTTCGGTTCCAAACTCCTGATGACAATATCTGCGTTTAAAGCACCGTTCACACTCCAGTTCCAAGTAAAATGTACTAATCATAAATGTCTCATAGAGACGAAGCTACTTTTTTATATGGAAAAGTAGATTGGAAGTCTTTTTGGGTTTCCGTAGGGCTTACGGCGAATCATTAGTACTTTTTGTTTGTGCTATGTTTCGTGCTATTTTTTTTCTCCATGATTTTCTTGACGCAGAAATTGAACCATTTTTTGTTTTTACAATAATTATTTTCTTTTCTTTATAATTAGGAATTTTTACTAAATTGAGTACCTTGGCCCTTGAGAAATGTTGTGTAAATGAATGATAGAAAAATTTTATTCCAATTTTTTCTTTATATCTAATAGAATCTTGATTATTATGTTATCTATTATTAGTTTGTGTTCCAAAAATAAAACAATCATACACATGAAGAATCGCACAGAACTGAACCAAGCATTTCTCAGTTGTATTTTACAATTCTGAATGTTACTTAAATGGTCTCATGATATGGGTTTAATTATTAATGCAAAAAAAACTAAAGTCATGCATGTAAGGTCATCTCATATAACTGTGACTAATCAAATAAATATTATTTCCCATAATTTTGATTGCTTGCATTCCGGAATTAATGCAAAGTGTAATTGTGAAAAAATTGAATTAGTTAATGAATACATATATCTTGGTATTACCATAGATACATTTTTCAAATGGGATATTCAGGTAAATAGGGTATGTAAGAGGTTGAGAACTGTATTGGGATGTATGCACAAGATTAAATACTGTGTTCCAATACAGACTATGAAAACTATATATCAATCTTTAGCGGAATCGGTAATAAGGTATGGAATAACTAGCTGGGGTCTAACTTGCAAAACTAATATTAGAAAAATCCAAAATATTCAAAATTCGGCAATAAAATTAATAAATAAAGAAAGTGCTACTAAAGATATACAGGAACTCTTCAAGAAACAAGGCTCTATGCCAATTAATGCTATCTTGCGGTACAAACTAATTACAAGATATCATGAAGATGGGACATATAAGCATAGATTGATTCATAAACATAGTACTAGATTTACGGTTAAAGAAGGATTACGAATACCGAAGGTCATAAATAAATATGGACAAAGAACATTAAAATATGTCATACCAAAAATTATTATTAATATTATAAAAAATTATAATATTAATAATAATATTAATAATAAATATTAATAAAAAAGGGCAAAATACAGAATTAATGAATATGTTACTAAATAAAAGAGACTTATTTTGATTTTGGTATTATTTGTATTGTTTCTTGTATTGTTGATTTGTATTTGAGTTTATAAGATCTATTGTAATTAATTAATATGAATGTATTTCTGGTAAATACAATTTATATATATATATATATATATATCATATAATATAGATATATATATTGTATATATATCTATATATATATACATATATCTATATATATATATATATATATTGATAATCTAACCGACCATATCAATGTGATGTTTTGTGGGTCTGAGATGTAAAAAAAAAAAAATTAATAATGAATTCAATGAAAATATGTATAATTATTCCCCACCACTCTCCCGGACATCCCATCCGCCTCCTGCTTTCATTAAATGGAAAATTTATAACAATATATTATTTAAAGGTTTTGCAATACATGCGGCAAAGTTATTTTGATCTTCCATGGTGCCTAAAATTTTATCTAAAACGTCTTAGATAAAATTCCTGGGTTTAGCTTGTCCCATTAAATTTCGCTGCAACTGGGACACCCTTTTATGTATCAAAATAAATACGGTTTGATTGAATTTCATAAAAAAAATACATTGTTAATAATGTGCCAACATTTTTCTAGACATCTCTTAGTCATCATCATCAGAGATTAGTATTTTTGTACCCAAAAATACAGAAATGTTTTCATTTATGACAGGAGAAATAAATGGATGATGATAGATAGCCAACGTACTTTGAAAGTATAGGACACGAGAAGGAGAAGATGACAGTAGAATACTTTTCTAGAATAAAGCTGAAAAATTAAATACTGGAATTATAAATGGTATATATATATATATATATATGTTTGTGTGTGTGTGTGTGTTATTTATATTTTTAATTTTATTTAAAGAAAGGTGTCCCGTAATATTTAATAAGAAATAAATAAATGAAATTAAGAGAAATACACAAATATCAAATAATAAAACTGAAAAATTAAATGCTGGAACCTGGATTCGAACCACTTACCTCTGTCTTACGCGGACAGCGTGTTACCAATTTCACTATCCCAGCTACTAATGAGTCGTCAATACTTGATAGTTAAATGGTTCTCTTTGAATTATTAATTCACTTATTTATATTATTCGGTCCAATTTTTTTTATTCCCCCCTCCCTCTTCGCAGCAAGTAAATCGCTTGATTACACGCTTTTGAGCTATTTTAATGATTAATTTAGTGTCGTTAGTGGTTTTTTTAAATAATTGAAGGTAATAATATGTTTTAAAATAAAATTAGAATAGAAATTATTAATAAAAAAATCATAAATTGTTCATTTGTATTTTTTCATGTATGTATCTTTAAATTTGCTTTTTCTCATTAAATAATTTTTTAAATACAATTGATGATTTTTTTATTGATAATTTCTACTTTAATTTTATTTGACAACCTATTATTTACCCTTGATTATTAAAAAAAAACAACTAATGATACTAAAATAATTATTAAAATAGCTCAAAAGCGTGTACCCAAGCGATTTATTTCTGCGTAGAGGGAGGGGGGTATAAAAAATTAGACCACCAGGGTTTCTGGCAACATTCATATTGTTAATCTATAAGCTATTCTGAAGTTGGATCAAATGCCAGATTGCGGTCCTCATATTTTTTTTTTTTTTTTTTTTTTTTTTTTTTTTTTTTTTTTTTTTTTTTTTTTTTTTTTTTTTTTTTTTTTTTTTTTTTTTTTTTTTTTACGCTTCAACAGGCCAAGAGGCCCAATTATAGAAGCGAAACACATCACAAATCACCCAGGCTTGAGTAAATCACGTAGATTAATTGTGACCTCACCGGGAATCGAACCCGGAACCCTCGGTGTGGGAAGCCAGTGTCATGCCCACTGGGCTACGAGGGCCGCCGTTATGCACACTCAAGTCCACCCAGCTCCCGGTCAACTTGTCTTGACATGATCGTGTCGGCCCATCTCTGTCTTGTTCTACTGTCGTCCCATCGATCTTGACGGCTTTATAATGTACTGAATTCGAGGTGTTTTAAAAAATGTTTTGAATGCAGTCACCGAGGATTACTAATTAAAAATGTACTAAATTCTAGGTGTGTATCTATCCCTTCCAAAATTATGTTTCCTATAACATCTCGAATTCAGTATATTATAAATTAGAAATCCTCGACGACCGCATTATTTTTTTTTATAATGCCGCCTTTGTTTATATACCCCACATATGATATGATGAGATTGGCTGTATTCCAAAATCACACCTATCGTGCAGTCAACGCTCGAAGTCCAGAATCCTTATCGTCCAAGTTGTGGGGTGTACTAAGTAGCTGGTAAAATAGCCACGCTTAACCTAGTTTCCCGCGTCCACTCTACATGTGTCTACGTCTGGGATCCGCTGTAATTTCGAGGTCATGGCAAGTTGTCAAGACCCGCGTGGGAACGTAACAGTTTTTCGAGCAGAAATAACCTATTACTTCCTGAATTTAAAAGTGAAACTGAAAGCACGTGCACGCCTCTGCGCCTGTATTGGAGTATGATATCTTCCCGCTGCCAACATTTAATAAAATCATACATAAGAATAACAAAAAGTAACAGTTCATTCAACCGACTTTTTAAATATAGACGTGTTGCTCTAGAAAATCATTTAGGACTTGTCTTATACACTGGCATACCTCAACAGACTATGTAATTAATCTTCGTATACCGGAAAATCCAAAATAGTGTCGGGGAAAGGAGCGGGGTACAAAGTGACCGAAGTCCAATTTGCGTTTTAATGAAGTACAATGGTTTGAAAATGTTCTATAACATTTCTTATACAACGCCAACAAGATTCTACTAATGTTGTCGTTATATTGTAAGAAACTCTAGTACTTTGTCGTCTCGTCACTCGCAGGCGTCCGGCCGACGGAAGTCGTGCAAGCAAAATGACATAAATGTATCGGATAGAATATTCCCGATTGTCTATAGAAAAACATTTTTTTCCTACTTTTGACTGTCTTACTACACATTATCATTTAATTTTCTTTTGATGTTGAATTCTTTGGGATTTTATGAAGATTACAAAGAATACCGAGTTCAATATCATTAATAATTATTCAATTGTTTTAAAAATAAGTTTTTTGGCGTTGTGTTCCGTCCCGGAACGGGGGTGTTGAAGATCACCGGATTGAATGAAAGGCTACAGACATACTAACATGTGCAGAGACATCATTAAGAAAAATTAACAGCTTGATTATTAAAAAGAAATTACTCACATTTATTTTATCTATATTAATGTGCAGTCGTACAACATTTATATTTTATTGTCCATATAATTTATTAAAATATCATCAAAAGATACATATAAATTATTCGATAAGAAATTATCGAAAATATTATATAGATTGGAAATTTTTTGTGATACTAGATGCAATATTTGTGTATAAGATTATCACAGATTACATAATAATTCAAGCGCGACAATTTGACCTAATTCTTTTTTAAATAATAATCCCTAATTTTGTCATACTAGATACAAGATTTTTACATAAGATTAGCACAGATTACATAATGAGTCAAGGGCGATAATTTGACATTTGACAAGATTTGTGCGTACGATTAACACAGATTACATAATGAGTCAAGGGCGATAATTTGACATTTGACAAGATTTGTGCGTACGATTAACACAGATTACATAATGAGTCAAGAGCGACGATTTGACCTATTTCTTTTTTAAATAACGTTCCCTATAATAAAAAAACATATTTTTATAAAAAAATTACTAAAAAAGAGATTATTGTTATAATAAAGAAAATGCGCACATGTACTTGTATAATTTTTAACAAAATAATTTTTGTCTTTACATTTTTACAGCCGGAAATGAGATAGTCATTCCCGATTTTACAACTAGTTTTCAGATAATGTTAGATATGATATATGATTTAATATTATATACTAGTGTCTCACAATTAGGGTTGCCACCCGTACTTTATTATAAAGTATTGTATGTTATTTCTGGTAATTGTACTCTATACTTTATGAGAACAATAAAGTACGCGAAAATACTTTATTTCACGTGATTTAATTTCTCTGGGATTCATTTTACTTATAACATACAAAAAAAAGTTGATCGTAGAAATTTTTGCATAAAACGGAACGAGAGAGTTACCGGGGTCGATGACGTTATCGATTGTTGCCGAATAGGTTCGATAATTGACGATATACCCTGGTGCGGTCGCCACATAAACGCTTGTTTTTTAATGTAACCTAACCTCAAATGTCAACATAGTCAATGTCATTGTAAAAATTTCTTGTTTGTTTTGTGTATGTCGGATTGAGTGCAGTTAAAATACGATTAATTGGTTTTAAAGAGTTTTTTCTGTGATGAATAGCAAATGGCGAAACGAAAGAAACAAAGTGTCTCTGAATCTGATAACTTATTTACTTTAACTTAAATAATATAGACTGCAAACGTGCTGTGCAGTTGTTTAGTAATGATAATTATTTGTTAAAAGTTGCTAAAAGTAATAAAAAATATGTTTTTAAGCAAAATAAAAAAGTAAAATAAATCGTACTTTTTTTTCTACCTTTAGTAACCAATGTTCTTTATTTGCACAAAAAAAGGTGGCAACCCTACTCACAATCTGTTATATTTATTGAATGATATTTATCATTAAAATTTTATGGATTGCGAAAATTTATCGGCTTTTCCATGAAGCAATAATACTACTGTGACACTGCTTCTTTTGAAGTGGAAAAAAGACACATGGCGCCTACAAAATGTTATTTGGCGACTTCCTCGCTTATCAATTATTTACTTAATTCCAATCATTCAGCTGTAAATAACAGTATCGGTATGACTTATGTACACAATCTACAGGCGTATTACGCAATTAAACACCGTATCCGTATTTAAACACTGCATTCACCTCCCGCCGCGCTTCCTTTCCTGTTTTGTGAAATCTTTCCTTGTCGTGACGTCAGCCTCAGTAGTACACGACACATGTTGAAGCTGCAAAATGAAACTATAAACGATACGGTGCTGGGTCCTTGTGCTTCCCAAAATGTACACAGATGCCGAAGAAAAAGTATGCGAACGCATTTGAAAGATATGCTCTCGACCATACTTCATCGCTGATTTTGGTCACTAGAAAGATGTACAAAAAAAATCTTATAATATTTTTATGGGAAACTTGTATAGAAGTCTTTATAGCGTGGCCAAATGGCTTAGTAATCCTCACATATGCAGCTCCCGTCTGGGGCCACGCCGCAGTCATGCACACCAAAAAACTTCAGATTTTGCAAAACAAGGCCATCCGGTTAGCTCTGGATGCGCCGCGTTGGATCAAAATCACACAGCTTCACCACGACTCAGGTATTCCTCCGATAATGCAATTCATTAGAGAAACCGCCGAACGATTCTATGCAGGCATCCCAACCCACCAAAACCCCTCCATTAACACTCTGTCGCGCTACGACGAGACCATATCAAGGAAGATCAGGAGACCCAAAATGGTCCTCCTACGGGACCCAAACCCCCGGGATCCCCCTCCTGCACCATCTTCGCAGTAAAAATCCCCCCCCCAAAAATAAACCCCCGCAAGTGAGGTAAATTCATCCCTCACCTCACGTAATGATGAAAGAGCAAGGGGTCCTTTGTGACCCGGTACTCTGCTGGCAACGAGATCAAAGTCATCAAAGTCAATGGCTTAGTACTCCAATTTTAAAATATACAGGTACCGTTATTAGCAGCAAAATCTGTGTATACTTTATCATGGGAAGGACCAGAGATGTCTATAGTATAGTACTTTCAAATATTTGAAAGAATACAGATAATAGAACATATAAACAAATTGGTTAATGTATTGATGTTTTTACCGTGGAATTGGTGAACGTTGTGTTATTTAAAGTAATCACTTAAGCCAACTCGTATGGCTCATAAGCCCTGCGGCCACTCTATGAAGACTTCCATACACGTTTCCCTTATTAATAGCTTCGTCTCTGTGAAACTTCTAAAAAAATATCTCTTTACCACCGGTATAATTCAGTTCAATTAGTTAATTCTGAAATTCCCCGGATCGATGTTACGGGTTCATAACCAAATATTTTTCGATAGATATTTCTGTATATCTTTCCATTTGATCCTTCTAATTTGTGTTAAAATAAAATCATTTTAAGTATGTCACTTCATTTGGTAGTCCCATCCGATTTAATTTACCCATTATTTTATAATTCCTCGTAGATTAATCGGTCATCATGACATGCTCTACAATCCCTGATGGGTATTTCCCCCCTCAAGAGTCTTTCTCTACAGATCTCGGTTTTACGCCAGTTCTCTCTAATTTTTGACCTCCAAGGCAGATATATCTTTGAGAACATTGTCGCTCCATCTAGTTTTAGCCTTCCTAAGCTCCTCTGCCCAATTGTTCTTGAATTCAGCAGAGACTTTGGTGCTTGTTGTATAGTAGTACCTCGCCGTAAAACTGCTGTGCAGTTTGGCGTAATGAACATTTGTAGATCTGTAATAAAAAAAACAAAAATATTTTTAAATAAAAGTCATTTTTACCATACCTAACTAGCACCATGCCACATTTATAACATACGCAACCTCCAATATAGCCATTGTATGAATATTTTTGTATGCGTATGTATATTGCATCTGTCGCCAGTTTACTATTTTAATATTTTTGTCAAAATTCATGTTTATAGTCAATAAACATGACTTTTGACAAAAGACCTACAAATTCGCGCTAGAACGTTTATCGATATTACGAATTGGAAAGTCAATAAGGTGTGACAATGCTGTTCCCAAATATTGAGTCGATGCGATATCAGTTCCTGGAGAATTGTGACCATTGGATCGGGACGTATTCCGTACAGTAATAATACCTTTCAATAAAAGACAACACCGGAACTATGGATGTCTATTTATATATATATATATATATATATATATGTTTAAATAGAAAGAAATAGAGTTTCACGAAGAGGAATATGCATTATGAAAAGGTTATTTTTCAGGAACTTCGCGGATTTGTAAAAAAAAATAACCGTTCTCAAGCTGGTCTCTCTGACAATTGAGAGATAACTTTTCGATTTCTAAGACTTCGCCGTAGGGGTGGTGGTAATGATGGCGAGCGCGGGGGCGGACTAATTACTTTCTCTTTTCTGATTGATGGCGCGGCGTTATTTTCACCACTTTTATAATGAAAATATTAACATGTTTCAGGGCCTTAATGGTTCGTTCGTCACGATACAGTGTATACTAACAAATTAAAAATAGAAGTATAGGCAATAAAAATATTAAAAAATATATGTATATGGGAAACGAATAAATAATTAAGTTTTAAAATGAAAACAAATTTTAAAGATAACTATTTGTAAAGAGGACCTGGTTATTTATAATATTTAATTTACTATTAACACTTTTTCCTATTTTCAAATTTTCTAACTGTAATTCTGAATGTAAAATTTGTAAACCCTTATTCGTATCAAAAGAATGATCCATAACCAAAAAGAGATTCGCAAATTCGGAATATTAATATTGCTACTTACAATACCTCAAGTGTTCCTTAACTCTAACATCAAAATTTGTACACGTGCAACTAATGTCCGATTTATTTGCAAACATGTAACTCGCTATTTTTTAGCTTCAAGTATTTATATTATTGTAATACCTTTACTCGATTACCATCCTTGACACAATACACGTTTACAGATATCGCGACACACGTCGAACACTTGAAGGTCCTGAGTGCTAGAGGCAGTGCTCCTTCATACACATTAATCTCATACATTGGTGAACGCCACCATACACAAAAGATTCATTATATTATATCTATTGCATTTTGTCCGGGAATTGCAAAAGTAGTAGTAATGTCTTCCATTTCAAAAATCCCTCCCAGCATTAACCACAAGAATTTCATTTCAATATCAAAAGCGTTGTTAAAATTATTGAACGAAATTTTAAAGTTTTTTAACGGCCGCCATTTTTAAATAGATGCAGCCCAGGATCGGCAACAGCTGAGTGCATGCACGCCACTATTATATATCAAGTACTTAGTGTTATTGTATACCAAATCAACATTGTCTGCATCACTTGAATTCCTATTTCTGCAATGGATTACACAATGCATATTTCCCCTCGCAAATTTCGTAAAGCTTCATTGCAATTTATTTTTTAAATAAGGCTTGTAATTTAACGAATAGGTATTAAAGTTTAAGTTATGTTGAAGGACATGCTAAATGGAATGATTCATATTTAATATTCTTATAATATACGAATTATTTTTCATACTGGTACAGCGGATGCGTAATTCGCCCGTTTTTTAAAAGAACAAAAGAACGGACGAACTTCTAGAAGAGCTTTTTGTAATTTGTCAAACATGCAATAGTTATAAATAATACGTTAATCTTCAGTACCGATTACCACGGAGTCATTAAACTATTAGAAAAATTCTTATCAGTTCCTGTATCGTGTTGATCTCATGAATATAATTAAACATATTATGTTGGTAGTCTTACTATTTATGTTTAGTATTTAAATACAAGAATATATTTAAATGAAATACGTATTATGTATCTTTATTGTTTCCTATATTATCGGTGAGGAGATATTCAGTAAATTTATTTTATGGGTCGCATTGATTTGAATTCAAATGCACTTGAGAAAACGTTGTGAAAGGATTCACCGGAAACCGGATGGAGGAGGCCAATACAAAAAATGAGTCGATTATCAAAGAGAAAGAAAGCATGGGAAAGGATTTGAATAGCGACACTCGAGTGTGGATGTATTGTGTCGTCATCTGATTGAGAAGAAGTATCAATAACGGTATATTTCTATCCGGCGATTGATATCCGCTGCACACGAATGCTTAATGACATCCGCTAATGCTGTTACCTATTCCTACTGCAGCGGCGCGATGCCGATGGGAATATTAAGTTGTGCTGTTTGTAGTCCTACGAATAAATGCTTGATTTCAATTATATAATATTTACGGTACATATCAGAATGATGTTTAACTTGTTAAGATGTTTGAGTGCTCAATATATCTGTTTATTTATTTATTAATACATTTATTTATTAATACACTGACAAAAAAAAATATTTTAAAAATTTGTATGATATTAATATATTAGAGCATGACGATTTTTAAAAACCGGGTTTGGAAAAAATAATTTTTAAGTAAATTTGCGTAAAATGCATTTGAAAACCGATTTTGAAACTTCGTAACCAGCTTTTTATTTATAATTAGTATTCTATTTTTTGTGTGACACGCCAATCAGCGCGCATCTCGGGTTATACGCTTACTAACTTACTTAATTACCATCACACCGTTTCCCCGTGGGGGGTAGGCAGAGAGGATAGAGCGCCACACTCGTATGTCCTGACATAAAACTCTCGCCTCATCCACATTCATACATCTTCGCATGCAAGCTCGCCGGTTGTTGAGGCTTCTGGTTATACGCAAGGGTCGTTATTCATGATGAATTATGTCCCGTGATTTTTTACAGGTTTACGGCGAGTAATAAGTTTATTCCAGCGTAACCTGGTTGAATGTGCAAGATCTGTTCCGCCATACAAGTTACATAAAAAAGTTACATACAAATTATACATGTGAAGCAGAATAAGAGAATGATATACATAGGGGAGACCGTATAGTTATGGGACACTTAAAACATTTTTTTTCTTTGATTGAGTACCTAAATTCCAGGAAATGAAACTGCGATTTGAAAGAAATACCATAAGTTCGATCATTTTATAAGTTTTAAAATAAACAGTTATTTTTTTTTAAATATCAATTAAATTAATTTGGAAATAAATAAATTGTAATTATATAGCAGAAAGCACAGTTATTGGAAAAATTTTTCAGTTACTGGACACGGAAATTACAGTTCAATTGGACAAGCAACAAAAATGAAAGGGAAAAGTTTTAATTGTTTTCCGAATTAAATCATATAGTTTATCCACTGATTAATCACTTCGGTCTCCATTATCATCAGTTTCCACATTATAACAATTATGACTTTCAGATAAGTTGTCAGGGATATGAATTGCATAGCTTTTTGGAATACATATTGCATGAAAAAATTATTTTCATTCTGAATATTCGACTTTATTCTTCATTTTGATTGTCATTTCACATTTTGAATTTTGTCATAACTGTACTCTTTCCTGTTGCATTAGGTAATTTTGAATTTGAACAAGTTGTGTTTCTTTATCATGTAGTAATTTATTCTTTTTTATATATTTCTCTCCGTGCAAATTTTTGTATTTTTCCGATGTTATGTGAAAGGGGAATCCTTCAGTCTGTGTTTTGCCCTTTCTTTTTGGAGTTCCAGGCTATGTCAAATAATTTCCGATCACATATTTAATAATATTCAGAGTAGGTAGGTGGTTAATTTATTATTATTGACTTATTAATATTCACATTTAGTGATGGTAACTGAAATTGTGTCCGATATTGTTCATGATGTTAATTGTTGAATAGTTTCTGATATTGCATATGTAGTTAATGTTAATGGGTTTGATATTGCACATATTTAAAATTGGTGGAAATCTGTGTGATATTCCATCAACAATAGTATCATGACATTCAACAAGTTAATCCATAATCGTAAAAGAACGAAAAATTCCTCTACTTTTTCACTACCGCCATTTAATATGACTTTAATTTTTTTTATAAAGTTGGTCAATTCTGGTCCTACAATATTTTCGAAAATTTCGTGTATCATTGTTTTCGTAGAAATTTTTCATATATCCTTTTGTTTTGCTCCGTGTTTGATTTTGCCAAACATTTTGTAAAATCAACATTATTTGGGTTAAATGGAAACAATTCACGTACCCAAAAACTATTCATAAGAGTATCTTCTTTAATGCTTTAGTAAATAACTTATTTTAGCACAGGAGCAAAGGTAAGTTTTGTCAAATTTTGTCCTTGAAAATTGGTATACCATTCCCTTACCGATTTTAAGGCCTAAAAACTGTAACATCGGCTAGTTGCAAGATTTTCGTTAAATTTGGATAAAGACCAATCAAATGTATTTTAAGCTCAGAGCAAAATTGACCTAGCTGGTATGTTTAGTGGGCTTTATGATCACCATAGCATAACACATAACTAGAAGAAAACTTTCCATGACATACACATTTTTTGATCCATTTTTGCCTAAAAATTTCCCAATGATGGACATATTTGGAAATTGGCCTCATCTCCATTGAAAATTCTAGAGGCATCCTCAATAACATTTTCTAAATTTTCTTCATTAATACAGGCCTCAATCTCCTCGAACCAGCTCAATTAAATCTTTTATATTGACACAAGAGCCGGCATCAGTCATAACTTTGCTTATTCTCTGTACTAATTTAACATTTCTTTTCACAAAAAAATTATACCATCCATCCCGGGTCGATTATTTTTGAAGGGATTCTTTCGTGGGATCTTTTGCAGAAAATTTCGTGACGCTGCTAAGAACATCTTTTTTACGCGGAAATCCCCTTTTAGCTAAATTTGTGACCCAATTTAATAGACAGTTATTAGACGCTATGCCAGTAACTGTCTAGATAGCCAATATTAAAAAATTGTGTGAAATAGTCTTTGATAATTACATTTAGGATATAATAAGCACAATATTTAACAATATATATATATATATATATATATATATATTTTATATAAAACATCGTTATCGGACGGCCGTCTAGTAATAGAAAAAATGTCTTTGGCGGATACAGTTATTAGACACCTTCTAAAAAAATACTTACATTACATTTATTGTTTTAAAATCAACAACATAATGTAATGGAATTCATATACTGATATACTAATTAACATTAACAATTAAATACTAATAAACTAATTCATTATAACCTCTAATAAATGTATTATCTCTTGTGAATTCCTTAACAAATTCTGTGTCCACCAAGAAACTTGCTATCATATGTCAGAAATATTTTATTTTAAACATTGTCGTTGTGCGGTCGGTAAAGATGATATTAACAATGGTTAATCACTAACCTAACCGTTAGTGTATTGTAGGGTGACTACTATTTATTATATTCATAACTTTTAACCGAAGGATACGCTTATTTTTTCCACATTACTACCACCTTGTCCAATAACTTTTGGTGTAAAATAACTGTCTGGTTTCCCCTATATACAAAGAGAAAATAAAATAAAAATACCTAATAACTAATAAATCGACAAATTTAAAAAGTGAGATCAGTTCCAAATTATTAAACGCTATAAAAAAACGATTCAGGAGAAATCAGTTGGATTAGAAATTTTAATATTGTAAATACTTGACTAGTTAAATAAAAGTGATATAAGGTTTGTTATGTAAATTTGACAATGTTGTAAACAACTACTTTTTAACCAACCAAGTACATGTTCTTTTATCAGTTTTAAGTAGGTACATACACAATATTAATCGGTGTAGGTAAAAGTTACTTATATATATTTTTTTTAGAAGTATTCTTTATATGTGAAAATGTTCGATAAGAAACTAGCGAGGCTCGTGAAGGCGCTCCTTTACCTGTTCCCAGAAATACAAATATCGTTTCTCCCTGGACTCCCTGGAATACCTGGAATAACTCGTTATCACTTGAGTATCTCATTTTTGACAGCTGGATAAACTGAATAAACAGAAAACGTCTGTCAAAGTCTGAGAAACCTATAACATCTTTTTGTTTGATGTTAAGTTGGTAAGTTAATAATATAAAAAAGAACAATGACATCGATGATTTGGTGATGTCGCTTTATCTTTATAATATTTATATACGAATATTTTTAGTACGACCGCGGTACATTGTATTATTAAAAGGGTATAAATAGATAAATCGTTTACACCACAGACTATAAAATTATAGAGATGAACTAAACCTAAAGCAGGGGTTAGGCGAGGCGATTAGTACACAGCGGAAGTCTGTTCCCCGTTTTTATAATACACATTTATAGCGCAGTTACAGTATTAATTCTTGAATATTTAAAACATTTAGTAAACAAAATGTATTTTACAATAAACGTCGTTTTTTTTTATTTCATTCTAAACAATGTCTATTCAAGTAAAAACATATTTTTGTAAAAAAGCGAGACTTTTTATTAAGATATTGTACTTTTTAAGAGAATTCAGATCTTTCCATATTTTTTTTCAAAATTTACCAAGAAATTTATATTAGTTCATGTCTATATATTTTGATGGTTTGTAGTGTACACAGATTCTTTGCTCCCATTTAGAACTACGATACTTGATGTTTTCGCTACATCGTAAGTTACACCTAAGATTCACTATAAATACCCAGTAAATGTTGTTTATCAGTGGCGTGCAGCGCATACAAGCAAAAAAGCTGTGCATTAGTAAAGATTCTGGGAAACAAATATTAATTAAATAATCCTTATCTTAAGAAAAAGTTGATTTAATTTAAATTCTAGCCTTAATTCGTTCTAAGGCTAGAAGTTTTATTTCTGACGTTTCCGTTTAACGTGACGTATCTGTTTTTTCCTATTTAAAATTCTAGCCGTAATTCGTCCTACGGCTAGAAGTTTTATTTCCGACTTTTCTGTGCCTAACTTCATGTCAATTCTTATATTTCGCCAACCAATTTGTTCCATAGATATAGTCAAGTCGAGAATAAAACCGTGTATTGTATTTTTAAGGCTTCGAGTTTTGTATAATAGACAAGTAAATTTAGCGTGCTTCTTTGAAAGGTCCTATGTAATTGCAGAAATGTTATTTTTTACAAATTCCACCCAAAACTTTCGGTATAAATTCTATGTCTTTTCTATGGTGAAAGTAAATACAAATACCATCTGTCATATTATAACATATCATAATGATATCGTAAAATGTTTGATTTATTTTTGTGAAAAGAAACATATATCTGAAATTATTATTGTTCCCGATTTAATTATATATAAATCGTCTTCGAAATATATTGAAATTTTTTTCCGTATTAGCTGTACATATATAAAATATTTATTTATTTAGGAAATATTGTTTACAATACTTCTTTTATAGTGCAGTTATTTTTGTGGATTGAAGCTACTCAAAATAGTTCATTGTATATAGTTTTAAAAAAATTAAATTGTATATACCCTTATAGGTATATACGTATATATATATATTTATTATACCTAGGTATATAGTCGGTCACAGTTTAACCTAAGTTTATACCCACTGCACGCCACTGATGTTTATTGATCCTATTACAAAAACCTTAATTTTATCTTCTTATAAGCTGCATCGAGGCATTCACAGTCAAAATTGCTAAGTTTTTGACATACTCGTGCTTACATACACATAAACATAAGGCTTTTAACAACATACTCACGCGTGTAGCAATGTTTGGTTGATTATCATTTTCGGTGCTATCGTCTTAATTCATAATTAGCCGCGTTGTGGTCATAAAGAATAAATAAAATAATCCGAATTGGTTATTTACAGACTTTACGAATTTACATAATTAACTTTTTGTGAGTAAGAGCAAAATCCGAGACGTAAATACGAACCTACCTAATTAATATCTTGTTTTCTATATCGGGAGCTTAATGTTTTCATAACTCGAATTTTCCTTCCTAAATATCTAATACGTATTTAATTAATGATTATAATTCACATTTTTATCAAAAGTTAATCTAATTCCGTCACGTTTTAACCCCTTCATGGAAGGATACGATACTTTGTACTTTCTGAGGTACCATAGAGTAATTTTATATATTTTTAACTCATTTTGTACCATGTATATTTTTTATTTTTTTTATTTTAAGTAATATAATTTTAAAATATAAGTTAATTAACATATAGATTATTAAAACATATACTTGCTTCTCCTTTATAAAAATCTAGGACTCGTGTATAGCAGAGGGGTGTTTGTGTAGTAGAGCGTAGACGCATGATTATAACGACTTATTCACATATGAAATATAAACAAATGCAGCATAGAAAATAAGTAAAGAACGATAAAATTAATGTAATAAATTTAAAATGTAAAGTAGAGGGTAGATGTAATAATTTATTGAAGAACAATTTACTAATAATAATAAATGCAGTAAAAGAAAAAGTAGTTAATTGAAAAATTTAGGTGACGAAACACTATCATCTCGCAGTCCCTTTTATGTGTCCGCGAAATGTCTGTATACAACAATTTTCACTAATAACAAACATTTTTTCGAATCACTTGTATTTCGGATGGGCTGAGGGAGATTGTTAAAATATTTAATGCTCAAGTAACCATAGTTCAGTTTGGGTATATTGAGGGTATTTTTAAATATCTAAATATCTAAATATAAGTTGATCGAAAAAAAATTAAAATAGTTTCATCAAAACGTTTTTTTCGTCTAAGATTTTTATAGATGGCGTTACATAAATTAAAAACTATGCAATCATTTTAAAGATAGTTTTTGTGTTGTCATCTTTTAGTAGAGAATGAAGCATGCGAAGCGCCCGCGGCGTCAAAGGGTTTGAAGTTTTTTCTTGGGATGCCAGGTGGTGCGTGGCAGATGGTCATGTCTAAGAAGATAGGGTTTTTGCCCCAATTCTTACAAAAGGATATTATTTGGAGGTTATTATGTACTCTTATCCTAATTAATTCCACTCACAGTTGTGCTCTATGGTGTAACTTTCAAACGATGAGAGGGAAGCACAAGCATATATTTTATTTTGAGTATCTAATTTTTTTTTCAGTGCAATTTAGGGTAATTTCTCATATTCCTACAGGCTTTGGTCCAGTGTCTTATTTTGCTCTTCTCAGTTTCCTGAATATTGCGCTTTGCTTCCGTTACATACGGCATACCAAAGTTTAATTCCGATAATGTTAAAATTATTAGATTAAAAATAGTACAGTAATATAAAGGTACACAAAATTGAACAAAAATTGATAGAAATAATTAAAATTATAGATAAGCTGAAACGGTTTATCTGTTAACACTCGGAATAAAATAATTTTTAAATAAAAAAGTTTTATAGTGTAATTTTTAAAATATTAAATTAATATAATTGCTTCCGCGTATCAAGTCTATTGCGAATTTATTTAGGTGATTAATTTAGTGTAGACAGATATGTTGTAGCAGTAAACCTATCAATAAAAAAGAGATATCGCCAATTTTGAAAATAAAAAGAATAGAATAAAAACTGCTCTCTACATATATTGTGATATAATTTGCAATCGACTAAAATCTAATTGCTTAAACGATAAATATTAAAGCCGAAAATATATTAAAATAGAATGAGAAGTATAATTGTTGTATGATAATTTTTAAACACTGTATGGTCGGCACCACACTGCGCATATCTTCCGCCGCGTCTTTTCCATCGCACAAAATCGGCAAAGCAAATGGGTCGACCGATCATCCGCGTAGTGGGTTTGATAAGCACATATTGTATGGAAAGAAATGTAGCGGCGTTCCGCGACTGAAGAGACGCGAAAAATCTGCATAGTGTGGCGCCTCTATTTAAAAAAAATAGATGTTATGTACCTATAATCTATAAAGTAAGTGTGTATTTCAATATTATCGATATTATTATAATATATTCAAGTGCACTAGCAGAAGTATGAGAAGGAAAGTCGTGTGTAGTCGTCGATTCTTAATGATACCTGCATTCCCGAAGTACCTGTTGATTACGTGGCTTACACGTATATTATTTGTTTTGAGTTTTACCAAGGCTCGTGATTTGCACGTCATCTGTCCGATGAGTTTTGCCTTCATCAAGATTTGTTCAATAATTGGTTACTCAATTGTTACGTTCCGCCGTTTCTGAAGGAGAAACGAAGATGATTTGAAAATCACGACTTGTAAACACTGACATTTCATTGAAACCGCCGCCGCGTTGCCTCTGCTCCTCACAAACTCTCCGTCTCTTTGGCAATTTAAGATATTAAAACGGATACAACGTTTATAAAATGGTTAAAATACAAAACGGCTAATTTTAGGTACATTTAATTTGTCATTTATTATTCATTGTAGCCTGAAATCTATTAATTTACTATCAAATGCAACCTAAAGTTTACATGATATGTATGAATTATAAGAGCGTTTTCAAGATAACAGATGTACATTTCACAAATATTTTATTTCATTTTAAATCTTACAACACTATTTTTTAAGCTCGTCAGTGCTTTTTTAACAGTTAGTACTGTCTTATCTTAATTGCATCAATTTGCAATATAATTTATGTTCGATTATTCAGCTTCTCAAGTTAAATCATTATATTACACACTACATCGACAATAAATACTTTTAAAAGTCTGTATTAGCTCACAATATTGAATAAGTTTTTTTATTAGAAATACTCGAGTAAGAACTACGTCAGTCTCAGTAGACCCTCTCATATTGTTATACCCTTCCTAGTTTTGAATGCTTCGGGCTTTGAATGAAAAAGTTTCATATTTAGTTAGTTATTGAATAAAATTCCAGAAATGTTGCTGAGATACTCCATCGGATAAAAGTTGGAGCACAAAAGAAATTATATCAGAAATGCGTCCTTGCCGTTCTCGTATTTATTATTATTATTATTTATGACGGTATATTTTGTTACGAAAAACTTTTTTAAAATATGTATTTTTATTTAGATTAAGTAGGTATATCTCCATTAATATTTTTTTCGAATGATTTTTCAATAAAATACTTTGAATTTGATTTTTTTACAATATTTATATTATTTTAAATGTTTGTGATTAAGGCGGTACATTCACTGCAAATGCATATTTCGGAGTTTTTTTTTATGAAAATGTGAGTTTTTGTTATTCATTTATATCAGAATGTTTATTCTAAACTGCATTTTTTTAGGGAAATAACTTAAATAGAACCTTTGTTAGTATATAAAAGTAAACTTAAAATTATTTATAGTAATTAAGAAAATGTAAGCATTAATCGAAAAGCCGCGGCCAAAAAAATCGTTTTTAGTGTCCCGGGCGGCGCAAAGTTTTAATAAATATTTATATGTACGCATAATATGTTTTTTTATATGCATAAAGTATACTTCATTATCCACAATCCGTACGAAGGAAATTAAGAAGTATTGAATATTAATAAAGTTATAATGTTTTAAATTTGCAAGAAATTTTTACGTTTTTATTCATTTTAAAACGCTTTTTATTTATATAAAGACGTGATTTCAAACTGTATATTCTGTTTATTCTCGTATTTTGAGGCATTACACACTAAATAAAAGTTAGTTTTTTTAATAAAGACACCTCGATTATTATTTTTAAAAAAATTCCAAAATATGAAATGTGCCAATAAATGATGCCGCTGCCGACGGCATTCTGGTTTATAATAACGTCATTTATTAATATTGAATATTTATTCATTTCCTTAGTACGGATTCAGGATAATGAAGTATACTTTATACGCATAAAAAAACATATTATGCGTACATATAAATATTCATTAAAACTTTGCGCCGTCTAGGAAACTAACAACGATTTTTTTTGGCCGCGACCTGTCGATTAATACTTATATTTACTTAATTATTATAAATAATGTTCAGTTTATTGATTTTATATAATAATAAAAGCTCTATCTAAGTTATTGCCCTAAGAAATTTCAGTCTAAAATATACATTCTGATATAAATAAATAATAAAAACTTAAATTTTCGTAAAAAATTTCGTTGAAATATGCAATCGCAGTGAATGTCCAGCCATAAGGAAAATTAAAACTAACAAGTGCACCTTTTACTGTATAGCATATCGCGGATGTCATTGGTATTTATTTATTTATATTTATTTATTTATTGATATTAATGGACATAATCCAATAATATATACTAAATCAGAATAAAAATTATAGCAATTTAAATACAAAAGCAAGGACAAATGAATTATTAATCTAAATATATAATTCTCTATGTAAATATAAATCACTAACGTTATCGAGACGCTACTTACTTACTTACCATCACACACAGAGGATAGAGCGCCACACTCTTCTGTCCTGACCTACAACTCTCGCCTCATGCACATTCATACATATTCGCATGCAAGCTCGCCGGTTGTTGAGACTTCTAACGGGACCATCTTCCAGTATCTGGTTGATCTGGTCTTCCGCGGTCACCGTCTGTTTCTGGCGCCATCAACACTTGCATTATATATCTTTCTTACCATTCTATCCCTATTCATTCGCTCAACATGCCCAAACCATCTCAGCGACCCTTTTTTAATTCTATTAATTATGCTAAGATCAGCTTTACGTTCATTCCTAATATCTGCATTCTTTACTCTATCATAAATTGTTTTCCACACATACGTCGGAGGGATCTCATCTCCACTGCATTCAATCTACTTTTGTTCCTCTTCTGCCAGCTCCAGGCTTCGCTTCCATACATCAGTGTTGGTACCAGAATTCCATTATGTACCGCTAGTTTTTCCTCGGTAGACATATTTCTATTAGAAACGTGCGTTCAAAGCACCGTTCACCCTATTCCCCGCAGTCACTCTCCTTTCCATATCTCTCTCAACATTCCCTCTTCTGTAGGAATTGACTCAAACCTGATTCAATCACAACGCATTAAAGATGAAAATAATAAGTGATAACAGTTCTGTTAATAAGAGGCCGTATTTCGCTCCGCTTCTCTTATTTGCTTGCTGAAATTTTCATTCAATTGGTCCTCATGCAGAACGAAAATGCCGGACGCGGTATTATTGAAAAACGATCCTTCGCGCTTTGAGGTGGGGTTATAATACTTTGGTTGTAGCTATAATACTTAATTTGCTTTGACAGGAGCAAATCTCTGCTTTGATATGGTATAAGAAACCCACTCACTCCAATTGTCAAAGCCAGTGATAATAGCCTGTATGCCTTCTTCTAGCTGAGAATTTTTTTTTTTTAATTGAGATATTCATGCATCATATTATTACTTTATTACTTTCAAACTAAGCTAAAAGACCGACCAAAATATCACTAGGCGAGCCTCATTTTTTTTTTTTTTTTTTTTTTTAATTTTTAAGTAACAGACCATCAACATCTGACCCTAGTAGATGATGGTCCTAGAGTGACATTAGCATACAAAATGTAATTATTTTTTAAACATTTTCAATATTATATAATGAGACAAATCACTTTATGATAAATTAATAATTAAATGATCAATAATAATAAATTAATAATAACATGACCACTACACCAACAGTTTTGTTCTTTTTTGCTATTTGTACATACTCGTACTACAGTTCCAATTGGAGGTATTTTTGCAAAGAAGATGATGATGCTATTTATTAACAACCATGAATTTTTTTAACAAAATACAGAATTGTTTGATTTTTATAAAAATGTGATAGATAAGTAGGATAGAATATGCATACAATTACATCAAACAAATTAATAACCAATTCTTTCAAAACTTTTTGAAAATAAAATTAACAAATAAAAATTATAGAATTAGGGGTTTAAATAATAACAACTATTCAAAATTTTCGTTGACGATATTTAATGCGTCACTTTCCAAATCTGCACTTCCCGAAGATCTATACAAATTGTATTGAATAGCTACTAACGATCAATTCTATTTTAACTAAAGTCAGTATCGTTTTTCTAGAATTATTTTCATTTTCTCAATTTTTCAAAATCTTTTTTTAAAATATAAAATATATCAAAACAGATTGGTAATATTAAGAACGTCCTTATTAAAATACGGTACGTAATAACTGACCACTTTCTCTTCATTTAGTACATTTTACTAATTTTTTCAGTTACGAACTTCGAACTACGAATTATGAATTACAACTTACGAATTACAAATTATGACTTAATGAATTAAGTATTATCAATTGTGAATTCTGTTTGCAGAAATGGGTCCAATTATAATCAATTGAATTTTCATGTACAAATATATGATCCCGCCAAATGTCTGCTCCCGACGCATCTCCAGTGGTGACGAAGTGATCGCAGTCTTCCAGCAATGAACGTCGCCAGCTGCCGAGATGACGAGCGAACAAAGGGGCCTCCATGAGGCATCAGCGTCATGAATTATAAAAGGCTTTTATCGTCTCTGTTTGCGTTCTCCATGAAAAGTGTTAGCGCCCGTCTTTTATTTCCTGCCCTTATTCGGGAACGTCTCCGAACCACGAGTCGCTTATTAAGCCAGTCATCAACTTCGCCAAAACTACAGCGTATTCACAAGCGAATCAGACATTTCCGAGAGGCTTTGCTTTGTCCCTGCGACTCGGTGTAAGTTTTTTTAACCTCACCTCCGGGAGATCTTTTGCTGTCACCGTTGTTCCTTTAGTTTTATTCCGTTCTTGTTTTCCCCCGTTCCTAAATATTTGCGGATGATTTTAGAGGCGAAGGGTGACGTTGTTAAGTGTGCAAATTGTATTTTTCTCAAAAGGCCGTGTAATTGCGGGGATGTTTTCAGCCCTCATTACTTTGTCCTCGTACAATAAGATTCCATAATGACTGCTAATACAAAACCCTTTTAGAAATTCGTTTGCACATTTTCAAACTCTCATTAAGTGTTGCGTGTGAGACCGAATTACGTAGTGACTTCCGAGCCCTTTTGTTATATTTACTTCCGGATGTCGAACCCCCACCATGATCAATATTTATTACATTAATTACTTCTATTGATTTCGGAGCATTCTGGCGCAAGTTGTGGATATTTCGGTTCAAAACATGCCAAGTGAGTTCCCCTTCTTGTGGTGAAGACATTAGTGTAATACTACACACGTACCTACTAATTTCTCGACTCGGTGAATGTTTTGATTGACTATTAGTAAAAAATAGGCGCTATCGTGTTTAGCATAACACAATAGAATTATAAAACAGATTAAATAACAGACATTTTTATACAAAGTACAATGCATCGGTACGTCTAAAAATTGCTAACTCTATATTTTTAGAGCAAAGGGTATAATTAGAACACTTATGTTTCAGTCATGTAAAACAGGAAATTGTATATATGAACACTGTAATTATAATCATTAGGATTAATTTTAATAAATTCACGACGATATAAAAAAATACACAAAACATAAAATATATTTTATGTTAGAGGATAATAAAATCGAAGAATGAAAGTCGATGCATAAATTATAAATTAACTGAATTAGTAAAAGATAAAATACTTTTTGTAAAATTTTGCGATGATGTTTAAACAGGGAACTCTTCCATTTCTTCGTGTAATTTTATACAGCTAGCAATTGCTTTGTCCAGTGGCGTGCAGTGAGAACAAAAAGCATGGATTTTTCCTATATATTTTGAAAAGTATATATTTTGTAAAGAAACCGAAATAAGAGATATACTCGTAATATTCCTATCACAATAATTAACATATTAATTGTGAGTAAATTATAGAAGTCTCACAGAGACAAAGCTATTTATATATGAGAAAAGTGGATGGAAGTCTCTCTCTCTCTCTCTCTCTCTAGCAGAGAGACTTCCTTCCTTGGAGACTCTTTCTATACTTCCTGGGAGACTCTTTCCTTCATCTGTTATATTTACGTCATTAACAAGTAAGTATACATAGATCTCGCAACTAGTAATGATACCTCTATATTTATATTATTCAAAGTGGTTTTCTTTAGCAATATTCCTTATAAAGGTATATTTGACATTCTTTCGAATTATTACATATCTACTAGAATACACCTGAAAATCAATATTTTCAATTAACTCCTATCTCGCACCAGCATATTATATTTTTAACAATATTTTTATATAAAAACATTATTAAAAATTAGCATATTGTTCAGATTTTAATATTTCCTAATATTCTACCAGATAAATATTTAATAAGGATTTTTTCCAAATATATGTTTGAATAAAAAGAAAAGACATCTTCTGTGTATAGTTTTCTGGGATATTCTGCCGTGTGTGTGTGACCTCTCTGGCCAACGTTTCGGATCCCATTGCAGGGTCCATCATCAGGGCTGATGTGATGAGTGAGTGTTGAAGTGTAGGTTAAGTATTACCTTGCAATACCGTACCGAAGTTGGAGACACCCTGACTTCGGTACGGTATTGCAAGGTAATACTTAACCTACACTTCAACACTCACTCATCACATCAGCCCTGATGATGGACCCTGCAATGGGATCCGAAACGTTGGCCAGAGAGGTCACACACACACGGCAGAATATCCCAGAAAACTATACACAGAAGATTCTGAACGGCCGTGAAAACCTAAGGACATTTTTAAGAAAAGACATGTTTATTGTTCTCACTGCACACCCCTGGCTTTGTCCACATTTCGGCGATTTCTCCCAAAATTCAGATGTGCATCAAATAACATTTATTTTGCAAACCCAATATGACTAATTTCCCGCTCCAGTTATTAGCAGATAAAAACCTCGTTAACTGATTAACCAGCCGCTTAATGCGGAAGATAGTTCAGAATGTATGAGAAAATGATTTTTTTCTTCTGCCATCTCCTTGAATCCCCCGAAACCACCGAGAATACTAAAAACTAAATCAATAAAATAAAACATTGATTTAATCTAGTTTACATGCGCTCCTACACAAGCTCTGCGTACCAGCAAAAATTCCATTAAATATCGATATTATGCATATGCACTTCATATATTAAAATGGTGAATTTCCGATTTATGTGAATAACATTTCCCGAATTATTAAAGTTTTTGAAATAGCAGTAAAAATGTGTACAACAATACACCTATAGAAATTAATGTATAAAAAATATTATTCCTTCATTTCCTTGATAAGATCTTAATCCGAGAATGGGACTGATATTCACATTTCCACTTTATAAATGGGCACTTCCATAAGTAAGGACCCCGGTGGTGTTAGGATAACTGCGTGCAGCAAGTGACCACTTCCCAGTGCGTGTGAGGGCTTGTTTACTTTCGTATATTGTTTCCACCTCTGCCTTTCCTCCATACCACCCTCTCTTACGGAGGGATTTATTTATGTTATCACATATCACTAGCATTAATGTGAATAGGTACCGACTCCATATTATAAATATATCCATAATATGAATGAAGAAAATGTAATATGATTCGCAAAAGAATTTAATAACAGATTTTTGTTTCGCCATGATGCGAACACAGAATATGTGTCGCATCAGTATTCTTATTATTTTCAAATTTAAATAAACGCTTGCGCTATGAAAATAGGACTAACTTACTGGTGCCCTGGAATGGGGCTCGAACCATCGATCTCTTTATCATTGGTGAGTCATAACCACTATACCAACAAGCTACTCAATTTATGAGAAATTGAAAATAATTTTCAAAGTTTAAAAGTTTATACATTAATTCGGCGGCCCTTGTTGCCCAGTGGGCGACAATGACACTAGCTTCTCAGACAGAACCGAGGGTTTCGGGTTCGATTCCCGGTGTGATCACAATTAATCTATGTGATTTACTCAAGCCTGGGTGTTTTGTTTTCGTTTCTGTAATTGGCATGTTGATGCGTAAAGAAAATAAAATAAAAAATGATATTCCGGAATTATCCTATCCAGGATCTATTTCTATGATATTGTACTTGAATTGTAAGTTATATGTAGGTATTATTAATTTTTAGTTTATTCCAGTGTATTTGGATTGTTTGTGTACAACTCGATCCGCTATTCCGGAATTTTCATTCTGGAAGAAATAACCGTTTTTACTCCCTTTCTTTTAACTCTTAGCGTCTCCTTGTCTGCTTCTCTGCCGAAAAAACTATGGATCGATTTTTAACCCTTTTCCCGTGATCCAATCGAGCTGAAACTTTGCAGGCAGACTCGTGGCGACGATAGAAATGATTTAACAAATTTTCGTTTAAAAAAAATTAATTATTGTATAATTTTGGATTTTTCGAAATTTTTTTCAAATTAGAAACGATACAATTGAGAAAAGATCCCGACTCGTGGAGAAGGCGCGAAACCTGTTTCAACTAGTCTGACTCGAGCCATTTGTTAAATCCTTGTTTTTCTCCCCTTTTCGAATTTATCGCTGTTTAATTTTTTTTAATGAATCGAAGCTGAGCTTGGGAGGCTTCGGGCGACTGCCTTTTTTTTCAAGGATAAAGTGTACTGGTATACAGGGTTATTTGGAAAACATTAATAACCTCGCAGGACTATATTCCTGCCTTGATTTTGAGTCGAAAATGTTTAAGCTAACATGACCTAATAGCGATAGTTATGCAGATATGCGACATCAAAGTTTGCATTTTTTTTTCAATATTTCTGACTTCTTTTTTGTAAAACGTTGGACCATCATTACAGCAACTTATATTGAATATGAAAAATTCATTCCCTTTAATACAAGTCAAATAAAATAATAAAAACCTTCGATGTCCAATTGGAAAACATTCCAATTGGAATTTTTTCAGGGTTTTTATCATTTTATTTAACTTGTATTGCAACGAATGAATTTTTTATAATCGATATCAATTACTGTAATGATAGTCCAACGTTTTACAAAAAATAATTCAGAAATATTGAAAAAAAATGCGAACTTTGATGTCGCATATCTCCATAACCGTCGATATTAGGTCATAATAGCTTGAACATTTTCGACTCATTATAAAGGCTGGAATGTAGTCCTGCGAGATTATTAATGTTTTCCAAATAATCCTGTATAGTAGTAACAAAAACAATAAAACTAAAAAAAATAAGAAACTGAATTTCAATCTCGAATCTAGAAAACAGAGACCGCAGATCTTCCACTCTTACCATTATTTTGTAGGTATTTTCTGTAATCTTTCAACTATTTCTCAAGGTGAGCTTATTTACGGGGCTTTGTCAGGCGGCCATTTTCCGGCGACACTGTTATTCGTGCTCGTGCGACAGTTCCGGACATGTTGTTTATTGTTTGCGCACCCAGCACGCAACAATCCACGGCTGGCTTTACTCCAAACACGTGCAAGATCAAATGTTAGTTCACTGCTCTAATAAATTTTCCATTAGTGAATTAGGGTAATTTCAGAGGGTTCAAATAATTTTCTCTAGACTAAATGGTAAGTGAAAAAGCGATTAATGAAAAGCTCTTACTGTATTTGATGTGTGATTTGTCCGCAACCGCTATTTTACAATGAGCCCACAAAATGAACCTTCTTCTCAAACGCCCTACAATAAAAAAATAAACGAGAACTAATCTTCTTAACTCAACGAGACGAACTGTCAAATAGGAATATAATTAATAAAAAAAGTAAACAATAAAAATCAAGTTTTTATTGTATTCCCTTTCTTTGTAAAATATAACAACAATTAAAGACGAATTAAAACAAATAACATAACACTAAACTTACAGTATTTTAATATATTTCTAAAATGTCAGATGTTTTGATCTTTGATAAGACACTTCATGCTTTGAAGATTAAATTCTAAAAACATTTGTCAATCAATTTAGATTTTCGACATTCGTAGTGAAGTACCTATTATGAATACCGACGGAGTAATTCAAATTTAGAAAATATTCCGCGACGTTATCGGGCCGCTATTCTAGTAGTCAAACTTTTCTAATGATTCCAATTTGAAAAAGCCAATAAAATTTCTGAAAATCCGAAATTATACTATAATTATTAATTTTTTTAACGAAAATTTGATAGATCTTGTCAAGAGTCTACTTGCCAAGTTTCAACTCGATTGGATCACGGGAAAAGGGTTAAAAATTGATCCAAAGTTTTTTCACCCGGCAAGCTGGCAAGCACGGGTTAAAAGAAAGGAAGTAAAAACCTAAAACTTCTTAATTCACAAAATGATCTACTGTACTTCACATTTTTACTTACACCTACATTTCACACATTTACCTATCTGTAAGAAATGTTAGAACCTATGTTAGAACAAGCGATTAAATACGCCGTGTGTTTAAAATGATTGCCCGTTTCGTCTTTAGGATCTTTTAGTTTGGTCCCAATGTTGCTAAGCGATCAAATAATCTGCCCGGTATATTTATAATGATAATTATATGTATAATAATAATTCACCACATTATGAAGTTAAAAAAATTCTTGGAGATCACAATCGGGTGTCTGTACTATCCATAAATAATGTATAGTAAAAAATTACGGGTCATAATAATATAATTTATAACGACCTTGAGGCGCGCACTGATTGCGTGTCACACTCTAACTATCTAAAGTTGTAATTTCAGTAAGTTACGGACAGCCAGACATTCGAAATTAGTATAGTTGGTAATACGATGTTATGGATGAACTTAAGAAGAACGTAAATGTAATTTGAGTTAGGGAATAAATAAAAGCAAGATTACCATAAGAGTTTTGAAATGTGCTTCAACTAAGGGTAAATTCTATTTTTGCAGACGATGAAATGCATAATGTCAATGTTCGAAGCGATGCGGTTGAATATTGAAATATACACAGCATTTGGTAGATTTTTAAGTATTGGCTTCATTACACAGTATTGCAAATCAATACTTAACCACAACACCAACACTCACAATAACACATCAGTCCTGATGATGGGCCTTAAAATGGGATCCGAAACGTCGGCCACTAAGGTGGTAATAACACGGCATAATAACCCAGAAGACACAAACCAGAAGGAAGATGAAATTGTTTGTGTCGGCGTTGTTCGCGGGTATTCAGGAATTATTATGGAAACCAACCAGCTTGTTAATTTGAAGAATAATGTAATCAATATACGTACTCATTATACAACTAGTTTCTATTTACTATTCAATTACTAGCGTATTGCCTGTTTAATTTGACGTGATTGTTAGTTAGTCTAGTGGTAAGAGACTCGCTTGGTGATCAAGTGATCGATGGTTCGTGCCTCTTTTCAGGAGTCTCCAAGTTTGTCCTATTTTTATAATATAGTTGCTTAGCTTAATTCTAAAATATTTATGAAATACATTTCTTACTTGCACCTCTCTTTAAAAAACGGACTTAATTTGACAGAAACATTATAAAGGTATTTATAGACATTTGATACTACATATTAATTCTGGTACCATATAGATATTAATATTTTTCAATTTGCTAAACGATATAATAAATAATTATTGGCATAATCGCGATGAGATATCGAAAAGGAAGAGAAAACCAATGGAACAAATTTCCGACAATCGCTTTTTTTTATACTCTCATTATATTGAATCTTCCTATTCATCACAGCAACCAGTTCCCATCAATATAAATAAAAAACCTTTAAACACGTTATTTTCTCCCAAATAATTTTTAAAATTATAAAAATCAATATTTAAGGATAAATAATACAACCCTTTAACGGCGGTGAAATATGCAAAATTTCTTCAAAAAAATTTTCAGAGATATTCTCTGGGTAAATATTTATAAGGTATATTTTTCGAATTACCTTTATTTTTTTACAACATTACAATAACGATTAGAAGACTAAATAAGTACAATCAAAATTAAAACACCAAAGAATTGGAATATTTTTTGTCTCTGTGTTTGAACATTCAAAAGTAGAAGACACTATGTATCTCGATATTAATTTGGCGGATAAATCGTTATCCACCAAAATAATTGGCAGCAATGGCAGATTCCGTGGCCGATACCCTGATTCAACTTCACAAAGCTCGTAATCAATATTCCACCTACATAAAGAAATAACCCATTACAAAATACATGAAAAGCTGTCCCACATTCGATTCATGCAACGTCGCTTCGCGCAAGTGACGCGATTGTTGGAAAACAAAACGTCACAATACAAAGAACGCGTGGGTCTTGTGAAAAAATATATCTACCCAGTAGTTCTCAAATTGGAATTGAGACACCCCTGGTAAACGATGTAAATTATTATAATTATCAATTTAGCTTTTGGCCACATTCATTATTTAGTTTAGGTCAATACGAATGAAGCGCTATTTTAGATTCATTTTAAGAAATCGACGTGCTGTAAAAGAAAACTGATGCTGAAAATAATGTTGAAAATTATCTGGGTAGAAAGAAAATTATCTTACTGACTATATTGAACAGATTCGAACTAAAGAATAATACTAATATATAATAATTTGAACAAGTGCAAATAGAAGAGAAATTATTACAAAGAAACAGAAAGGAAAAACTTTATATACCAACTATTGAAGTGGACTCGATGCGGAATCTGTAGAAAGAAAGAAAAAAATATTGTAATCTTTATGTAGTTAAACTCGAGTCAAATATATTATTTTTATAGTTTTACAGTTAATTTAAGCTCTTTCATGAAATAAATATTTATTTCGACATTACACCAAAATTCAAAAGGTTATGTATTTTTTTGTATATTGAATGGAAAAAATAATGTATTTATATGGTATAAACAAACATAAACAATTGATTCAGTTAAGATACAATTTAGCTCTAGCCAAAATAATATTCTAGGCTTCAAAAACGACACAAAGTTATACTCAAAATCTATAAAAATGGTATAAGGTTACTAATTTGTAGATGTATATGAACAACAATTTTAGTGAACACTTATTATCCATTTAGTTAAATTTATTTTTATATTCAGTTTTATGTTAATTTATATAATTTTATTTATAATGTACATACCTACCTACTTCATTTTATTTTGTTTTCAATATAATCACCTTTGACTTATTGAAATCTTCATTTAATAAATTGTGCTTATTTTTTGCTTTTTTTTCATGTGCGCTCATTATGAAGGCTTCCAGTCCTTGACTCTTAGAATTTAATTTTTATTCTCCCTTTTGCCAGAGTTATATACTATAAATCTTCCGTAGCAAACATGGCATCAGTTGTTAAATTTAACAGAACATCCCTAATATTAAATATATGTAAATGAAGATCGGTAGGTACCTACTGATCTTCATTTAATTTGAATTGGTAAAATAGAACATTTGAATTTGTGTGAAAATTCTTTAACAACTGACCTATTGTGAAAATTTATGTTTTAATGATTATATACCGGTGAATAATATTTAATAATTAATAAAGTGTCTGTGAATCTTAATTGATTAATATATAATAATAGCTTTAAATGTTGTTTCTCTTTTCAGGTAAGATGTGTACTTTTATTATTTTTAAATTTTTATGTAAAATATTATGTTCTTTTGTTAATAAAATATATACTCTTTTCAGAGCAACGCAAAAAGGCTTTTATTTAAAAAAAAAGACTTTAATATTCGGGAAACCACATTACATATATATATCTATATATACACTATATAAATATCTTATATAATAGATATATCTATAAATATATATCATATATATATATATAATAATATACATATATCTCATACGTATTTAATATATCCTATTCTATAGCTATCTATTATATATCATAATTATCTATATATATTTATTATCCCGTAACTGGTTATACATAACAAGGATAAATAAAATATTAATTCCTGATTTTCTTGTACCAAGAATTAAATACGTGTTTTTTTATTTACATGCGCTTTATACTAGGAATTAAAAAATAATTAGACTGTTAAAAAATGTGAAATATACTAGAGAAAATGAAGGAACACTGATTGTTGGTACAAATCGCACGCGTGTGTCCGTCACAAGTGCATAATTCATTCAAGCCGGCGTACATGTGCTGTGCACACGTACATGGGCGTACTTTGTAGTAGTACTCGCACACTAGAAGCCTTCAGGCCTTCACTTATGTAACCGATTTTTCCTCCAATTGGGAAGCCGTATCAATTCTTAAATAGTCCGGAAATAACTCTTAACCACGATACCATGAAATAATATTGATATACCTTTGTTTAAAAATGCAAAGTATCATATTGAGAATATTTCACGTAAGGAATCAGGCGGTTCTTGGAAATATTTTTTAAAAGAATATATTTATTATAGCTTTATTTTATTATACACCCATATTCTATTTAGTATATTCTATATAAAATATATATCTCATCAGCAAAGCATAAAGTGAAAATCAATAATTACACTAACTAACTAACGTTCTTTCGGACGATCAATTTGGCTTTAGAAGAGAAACAGTTACAAGAGACACAATTCTTAGTCTAAGAAAAACGAATAAGGAAAAACAAAGACACACACGTTAAGTTTTTATTACATTACTTAAGGTTATCACCACTATAAATGTATTTTTTAGTGAAAGTTATTTCCTAAAAACACCTAATACAGTACTTTCGCATTTTTGATTAGTTTAAATAACGCTCGTTAATGACACGGACGTGTCGAAACCGGTAGCGTAAATTCTTTAATAAGTAACATATTGTACATTGTATGTTTAAACTCTTCAATAATATTTAAAAAATTTGTTCCAAACCGAGTATCTTCAAGTAAAAACGAATATTTGTAATAAGCGCGTCTTATTTACTAAGACATTATAATGTTTTATTATAACATTACATAAAACATTTTAAACGTATTGAGTTTCACCTTTTCATAATTGTTTCAAAATTAGCAACTCGTGGTAATTTTTTAAAATAAGTCAATGTATTGGAACCAGACCGCGTACCAAGAAATTTACAATTATTTCATGTCTGTATACGTTGCTAGTCTGTGATTCACTAATTCCTAATTAGTCTATTCTTCATTTTATCGTTCAAAGATTTTCCGCACACGCGTCTGAACGACCGCAATCTGTCTATTTTCGTTATTTTTTCGCCGAATCCAGGCTTTACTTTCGTATATTAGAGAAATTATCTCTATAAATATGAAAGGACCGTCTCATGGACTAGCACGGTAATATTTCTCTCAACACGGCGTTTTAAGCTTCTGCCTTTGCTCGACTCTAGAACCAGGACACTGCGCCGGCCTCAGATACGATGAGCGGTGGCCGATCATCGTCCTCAAATCACATGCTGTTCACCCGATTGTAATCTGGTGAATTCCCTCGTTCTGTTGAACCCGCGTCGCTATTATCGTCCGACGCCGGGCGAGCACGACATCGTGTTGTACATTGTGTTAAGCTCGCAGGATGTATTTAGTTTGTATTATCTAGTCATTTTGTGAACGAACCTACTTGACCCTTTACAGTCATTGTTCTTTTAGAAAATTGTGAAGATGTTGTGAAAATTGTTAAGCGGCCGTAAATATCCACATAACTCCATGTGCAAGGCTATAATACACTTATTTTTCTTAAATAGTACAACAACAAGAAAGAACACGGAGTACGTGTCACATTTAATTCTTACAGTTTTAAAATTGAGCTAAACCTGTGTTATTAAAATAGATCTAACTTGCTGGTTTCCTGGAACGGGACTCAAACCAGCGACCACTGGATCAGTAGGCAAAAGTCTTAAAAAAATATTGTTTACAGAATATTGTATAACATATACACAATTATTAAGAGTTGTTATTGTTTCGCTTCTAGGTTCGGGAAGAACAGAACTTTCCATCGACAGATAAAAATGATAACTGAATGTAAATAAACAAAATAAACAAAATGAAACAAAAGAAAACAATAACTCTTGTGTGCGTATTATATAAAGAATATTAGTGATGCTACTTTAACCGGTGACAACCTAAATGTTATTTGAGATTTGTATCTGATTGCATCAATGATTGGCAACTGCTTTTGAAATTCGATGGGCGACTACCGATACTAGACAATAATTATAGCTTAGTTTCAAACGTCGATACAAATCCCGAATAACTGTATTGGTTCAGCCAGCACCTAAGAATATATTTTAATTAAAATGTTATAGCAAAAATGGAAATTAGCCAGATACAATTGGCCGCGAAGCGGCTGACGTAGGCATAGGTAAACAATTGTGTTTGCTGCACAGCAAACACAATTGGCCGCTTCGCGGCCAATGATGACCGCGAAGCGGCCACAATAGCAAAAATGGAAATTTGCCAGATGCAATTGTCCGCGAAGCGGCTGTCGTAGGCATAGGTAAACAATTGTGTTTGCTGCACAGCAACGGCTATTGTGGCCGCACAGCAGTGCCTTCCTTCTAGTATTTTATAATGGCAGAAAGTAATAAACAAAGAATACAAATTTTACAGATCCACGATACAAAATAAAGCAAATGAGATTGGAATGGGAGAAAAGGGTAGTAGATGTTTGGTATTAGGATTGAGGTAGAAAAGGGTACATAAGAGGCCAAAATAGATTTGGTGGCATCATTTAGTCCAAAAAATTCATAGACATTTTTTTAAATACAGTGATGTTAATATTAAATACGCCAATGTCGGTCGATTTATTTACCGTTAGATGATTATCGGTAGACAAAGAAATTCTGAACACAAGTTGTTATTCTACATCACACGAAATCAAGCTATTTTATTTATTCGCCTTTTTTGCCCAATACCCAGCCACATTACAGTGTACAAATGTGGAAATAACGCATTCCTGGAATGTTACCCATTACATCTGTATGTAGGTCTTGCTCACCCATTTACCTCCTAGCTCTATCGCATAATTTGTCACACACATGCGATATATTCGTATGTTTGTTAGAACATAATCTAGTACAGAGAAAAATAAAAATTCGCTAAAATGGCTTTTAATTTTTGTAAATGTGTTGTTTTCAGCTGGTTCATCTAAAAGTGAAATGGTTTTCTTCGCGTTGGTTTTGTTGAACTCATTTAAATTCATTTCTATTTTGTCCAGGAAGTTATTCGTTAACGGCCACATCTGTTTGAAATAACTTTTTTCTAGAAATAATATTTTATTTAAATAGTTTCTCTGCTCTAGTGAATTGTGTTTCCTTTATTGTATTTATTTTACATGAACACTTTTAATAATTTAACACGAACACATCACATTGTATTTCATGCCAGACAAAAAATTAGATTTCTTAATTGTTTGTTGAGTAATTGCAAACCGCACATTATCGCCAATATGGATTTGTCACATGTTGCAATACTAGCGGTATATAAAGGAAAGCTATGAATTGTCCAAATAACGAAAATAGACTAAATGTGCTTGAACACTTTGGTCTACGTGTGGAATTTCATAAAATATGTGAAGCGAGAAATGAAGACCTAGCAAGATAAAAGAAATGTTGAAGGACGGCCTTAATCGAGTAGCATGCACGAGAGGTTATATGAAAATCAACGAGCTCAAATGTGGTGTGCCAGAAAAGAAGTGTGTGGAGTTCTCAGCCAACCCTTACGGAGAAAGGGTATAATATTTAGTTATAAAATTGGTTGTAGCTATTATTTTTTATTTTGTATGTATGTTGGCCGATTGTTAACTTTCTCAATCTGAATGTTGACTGTATTGACGTCGATGCATTTATTCTATTACATCTTTCATTAGCTACCTAATTAGAGATGTATACTTTTTTATAAATAGCATTTTACTCTGCTTCGCATTCAAATATAAAATTCAGCTTAAAGTAAATAGTTATCTTTGTGTATATAATGTCTAATTATAAGTCTTTTTTATTTTTTGATGTCGAGAATAATTATATGTGACAACTGACAAAAAAAAATTGTTTCTAGTGAAAATATATATTTTGACTTGTCTAACATAACTATTAGCTTAGTAAAGTTGGTTAGGTTAGGTTATTTAGTTGTATCCTAATCTTATACAGGGTGGGGCGGAGCAACTTGCTTATTTAGAAATTCTTTAAAAAAAGGGTACGCAGATATATACATTTAAATTTTAGGTTTACACAGTTTTAAAATGATATGACATTGCGTCCATTATTTTCAATACACTGCGTTAATCGAACTCGGAGGTTTGGTTCAACTTTTTCTGCTTGACGAATGTTGTTCTTCAGGTGAGCCAGAGTCCCAGGACGATCGTTGTAAACAAGTGATCTTAGGTAGCCCCATAAAAATAGTCGCCGGTGGCCAAATCAAATGATTTCTCGTGAAATGGGTACGGAATGCACGTTGCGTGACGATGATTGAGCGACCGTTAGAAAAGTATACCTCGACAGCGAATGCGCGCACCACCTTCGTCCACTCCATGATGCTGACTAAACCAAGCGGAGCTACAACTTAGCCACCGCCTCTCGAATGTGCCTACCACTCTCCTCGAAGCAACCATAGCCCAATTCAAATAATCAAGTTGCTCGGCCCACCCCTTAAAACCAACCTAACTAACCTAACAGGTTATACGGCGTGGGGTTAACTTAACTGCTAGGTTAGTTATATCTCAAAAAAGATAATTCGAGTGTAACATAAACATTCAAAATTCTGTTAATTCCACCGATTTTCGCGAGTACTTTAAAAAAATTAAACACGCATACTTGTATCAACACGTTTTCACGTTATTACGCGTGCAGTTATTAATTTACTTACAAAATTTCGTATAATCACCAATTATATTTAAGAAAATAAATGTAACGTAGAATGAATACTATAATATATTAACAAACGAATTATTTATTCAGCGATGCGTTAGCTGATTATATAAACTGAGTACATATTATATTCATTCACAACAATAAGCCAGAAGAACTCGGACTTTAATATTATTATTATTTATTACATTTTCTAAGAGGCTGAAAGTGATAAAAGTTACTAACTACATACACATTTACGACAGACGAGTATAAACATTTGATGTTTTTTCTGTGCGATTTGTACCAAGGCTGTTGCTAACCGAGTTGCGCTCTTAAATAATGTAAGCACTCGGATTCCAACTTTTTATTTTCATTACTGCATTGTTTGGTTACCTTGGTCTTTGAAAATTTTATTAAAATTTCCTTGTAATCCTCGCGTTCTGAACGCTGTTATTCGGTCAGTGTTCATTCATTTTTGCATTTCTTATGATGTGCAACGTGACGCATTGCGTGACATTTATTATCGGAAAGATATTAAATTGAAAAATGTTCATGTTTATGTTCAACAGAGTCATTACTTGATGATTTAAAGATTAAGGAACGCCTTAAATGTGTTATTTTGTACTGAATTTCGAGCCTTACTCCCTTTTAGCAGTACAAGCGTTTATACTTATAATGTATATATGTATAATGTGTATAAGTGTGTATATACTTAGTTTAAATAAACCACCTTCATTAAAAATATATATATGGGTACGCACATATTAGAGTAAATATTTTTATTTAAACCATTCAAATTCTTCTGTTAGTTTGAAAATGACACATTCTCTCACGGAAAAATATAGTTCGAAAAATATGTGTTACTAACTACAACCCCCTCAAAAATGACGTACTTTTACTGTATATTTGGGACGTGACTTATGGCTGTGTGAATTGCGTCATCTATCGTCTTGGTAGCGTTATTAACGGACATTTTTCATAGAGAATTATACATTTGTTTTGATTTTTATGCCTCATTATTATTTTACACCTCATCATCATCGGATAGTGTTAATGGCGAACATTATTGCAAATAAAATTATGCATTTTTTGCTTTTTATACCTAATTACTATCTGGTAGCGTTAGTGGTGGACATTGTAACATGCATTTATGAGAATTATGCATTTTGAATATAAAAGTGATCAGTCAGTGAGTGTTTGCTTTATTCATTACGATGATGATAGAAATATTTCATTAATGTTGTGGTGTAGAGTCAAATATGGTATCTCCACAACAAGCATGGCTGTGTAAGTGTATGTTTTATATAAATTAATTAAACATTATATTTAGAGTGTTTTTGGGATATTATTGGTCTCTCGAGTCATCTATTTTTCTCGGAATAAACACAGCGGGACAGTTATCGCATTACAATATTGACTCACTCGAATGATTCAAACGCTTCCAGCGAATTCATTCATCTCAGACCTAGACTACAAATCCAGAATACGTCTTGACCAATGTGCCGCGGGCTCGGAGCTTGGCGTCAGTGTGATGTAACATTGTTACTAAGAAAATAGTATCTCCCGCGTAGTGCCAGCTAATTACACGCAACACGTGTTGAGTCTACGTTAACATTTCGATGGTCACAAATTTATTTTTGCATTCTTAGATTTGGAACGAGTCTAGGAAATACGAAGAGTGACGCTATGAATGATGTTCCCGTAAGATAAATCAAATTTTAAGGAAGTGACACATTTAAAATCCGTTAGTATATTATTCTTATTTCTATTTTTTAGCATTCAAATTACCAAGAGCTCGTTAATGACCCTAATGGTTAGTCCTGGGTGGGTATTAATGTATATATAATGTATATTATTCACGTGCCTACCGTTAAACTTTTCCATCTCATCGCGCGTAAAGGTAATAAAACGAATCATTTGAACTAGCAGTGTACTAGCTTGCTGCTAGGCCCTGCGGGCGGCTGTACTGGCCGCTGCGTTGCCATCAGTGCACGCTAGGTGATCATTGCGGCTGTCGGCTGACTGGCCGCTGCGCGGCTATTAGAGTCCGCGATTAACCATCGCACTATATTTTTTGAAACTGGTAATAGTAAAACCACGCACTGCATACTGCGTTTTTGATGAAATCGTAATATAGATGATAAGTTGCCGTGGATGCGTTTGAATTACAACATTAGTAAAATAGAGAAGCAATCAATACAAGAGCAAAAATATCGTGTTAGATTTAATACTTAATGTAAGTTGATTTGTCTATATTTTATTGTACTTTTCCCCGATGCATTATGATCTATTAGTTTTGACCCTATTTGAAAGTAGACGAATCGGCTAAACATGAGCTGCGGAATGCAGTGAATAAGCAGGATGTTATCAAATATTTAATGTCATTTTACCCAATTTTTTTCCGACACAGGCGACATGTGACGGTTTGTAATTTTATTCAATTATGATCACATTAGGACAAGCTTACATTACGCTCTACATTCTGATCTAACCTGTCCGATTCATGTAGATTAATACAATTGTATAAAAGTCGTTCAACAAAACATTCACTTCCTTGACATTTCAATAACAGTCATATTTATTTAACTTTCATTTCAATGTGTTATGACGGCCGAAGTTTACCTGGAAATTAAATATTTTTTTGTAATTTTTTGTCTTATTTAAATCCGTACACCTATTAATTAAATAAATGTATTTAATGAATAGGTGTAAGGATTTAAATAACTGTTTTATTTCACCCTGCTCCATCAGTTGTCTATGAAACTTTTCACTCACATAGAAATATTTTTTTACATTTTTAAAGTGTTTTTATTATCTATTATTTTATTGTGGAAAAGGAAAAATATTGTTTTATAAACATAGGAGAAAATTTTGTCCATCGAGATCTGACTTAGGTTATGTTTATAATATTTACGCCACAACACACAACAACGAGAATTTGTAAGAATTAGCCTCCACGGTCGCACCTGAAAAGGACCAGAGTCCCCGAATCCGGGCTCGCCGCGCGTTGTAGGGAAGAGATGGAAGCCATAGAGCTTACGACCTGTCGTTGGCAGGTTTAAGGATCCTTAATGTCATGACTATGTTCACCATTTCTTCCTCTTCTCCCTTCTTCCTTCATCTCCCCTCCCTCCCCCCTTATAACGACAATTTTTAGTGTGTTTTTTGTGTATTACAATACATTGATGCATTAATTTGACAAAACAATAACCCTGCCTAACACCACAGCCCCCTACCCCGGGCCCCGCCGCGGCCGCAGCCCGCAGGGCACACCACCAACAGTGTACCGTACACGATATTATACTAAACATATTTTCCCGTAACAATATGCTTTCCTCCAAGGGCGAATGTAGGTTTGATATTTTATCTCACACATCCACGTACATTCTCTTATACATGACGTCTAATGGAGGTACTTAACGCAGTTTGTTCATTGGAGCTTTCATACGATGAGGTTTTCTCAATATACTCATCATCGCACGGAGTGCATGTTTATGCGGTGGTGCAAACATATTGATAATATTTGTAAAAAACTGAGATCCATGCTAAGTGCATTTCACATGCTAAGACTATGTAGCTCTCGGGGCACACTGTACGCTCTTTACTTCGCGATGGTTGACTCGGTTATCAGTTATGGCGTGAGCAGTTATGGTCTTACCTATAAAACATACATTGATAAAATCAAACAGTTACAATTAAGATTCCTAAAACTTATGGTAGATAATAGAACCAAATGTATGTACAAGGATGATTATAATAAATTATTCAAAGTATGCAAAATATTACCAATTGACCAAAAAGTAAAATATAATATAATACTAGAAGAAATGATAAATAATATTAATATACACACTGACACGCACCATAACTATGCAACCAGATCGACAGGACGAACAATGAGAATACCAATCACTAACAACGTGTATGGCGAAAGGAAAAGAGAATATATTGTGCCAAGAATCTTTAATAAATTAGATAAAAAATTCTTTGAGATGATGCAAGACAAAAAAACTCCATTGGCTTCAAAAAAGTACAAGATAAAAGAATATATATTAAAGCTATGAACCTAATCTTACATTAATTTATAATTACATATCATGTATCACTTGTAAAAAAATATGCAACACTCGATAATAACCTACTATCTTCATTATAAAATAAAAATTATTGTCAAATATTGAAGGCAACCATGCCGTAAAACTGCTGTGCAGTTTGGCATATGTTTAATGTAATAAATATTTTTAAAAAATAAATTAAAACTGTAAAAAAAAAAAAAAATAATAATGTGGGTGTGTGTTTATTGGCCTTTACAAAGCCATTTATGTTCTTCGGCATTTCTCTCTTATTCAGTTTACGACAGCTGATTCACCCACATTCCTCGGTTCACCGAGCTCTTGACACAGCACGATGACTAGACATTGGAATACTTCTTGAATCCGCGACGGTGACGTCATAAAGCGCATGACGCCCGAAGCCCGGCGGAAATCGTCTGCAATTTTAATATGCTAGACTAGAAGCTAGATTAATGCAACATTAGCGTGCATTATGGCCAAGTGAAAAATATTTTTTGTACGTTCGTATAGGCACTATCAAAATATCAAAGAATTCTATCTTATTTTCAGGTGGCGCGCTTGTCGCAAACATTTCATTTTTTTTTCAAAAAAATTCAATTTTGCATTTTTTTTCAGCGACAAGGCTGCACAGCGACAAAACATAATGCAGGAGGGGAAAAGGACGGATGGATTCTATGAATTAGATATCTGTATTCGAAACAAATCAACACAATATTTTCCGTAACAAGGCATATAATAAACAACGAATATATAATATATAATATAAACAACTCTGATGGTGTACAAAAGCCTTCAAAGAAATGCACCATAATATTTGATGGACCTCTGTATCTCGGACAATCGGCCGTATTCTGAAATAAGCAATATTTCTATTTCAAAATAGTCGGAAAGCCTTGCAACGTATAGAGTAGAAGCCAGCGATCGCCAGACTTACGTTATAGTATCAAACCTAAAATTTTTTCTGTACATCTACACTATATAGATAGCAGGTAAGAAGGTTTGGATATTATGACATTTGAGTTTTAGAGATTTTGCTGATAACAGGTAATAGGGCTACAAAAAAATGTGGAAGTAAAACTTAAATATAAAGTATCGGCTAATATTTAACAATATTAGCCGATACTTTATATTATACATAAAATTCAGATTTCGATATATATAATTTATATAACCCGAATAAAATATATAAAATTCAGATTTCTTACTACAACGTAAACGACATGACAATTTATAGAGCTTCACAGCGTTTGGCGGTAGAAATGACCCGCGAAAAGCGTCTGGCAATCATTAATATGTGTATAGTACCTACTGTTCCGTTAAACATAAACATATTAAAAAAATCAGGTGTGTTATTTTACGTTTTACTTACACTTTTTTTGTACCTGTATTACCTGTTATCTGCCAAAATCCTCCGATCTCGAATTTCATAATATCCAAATCTTCTTATCAGCGGTCGCTGGCTCTCAGTCTAATAGATATGGTTATTGAATCAAAATCCGAGGAAGCCGGTTTTAGCAATAGAACGCCGCCGATTCGGTGCGCACGGCGAGCGTCATCTTCCCGTCCGTGAGACGATGCTGTACAAAGTACATTTCCATATCTGATGCAGCCGCCCCCAGCCGGCATGCAGGGACCGTATCGCGCCGCCGAATCAGTCTGCGCTCGTAAACTTCAATGACTCCAATTATGGAAGCATTTTTCGTGTTTTACGTTTATTAAATTTCGGCATCGCGAGCAGACCGCTTCCGGCTCAGCTCGGCAAATCCGGGGCATTGGTCTTTGTCAATTCGGCGATATGCACACGTACTCGTGGTGGGTTGTCCAGTTCTCATCGATGTCTTTTTTAAAATTTCAAATATGACAGAGACCTGTAAGGTCTATGGATAACATTTTATATACATCAATATAAGAATATAATAAGGACAAAAAATAATTTTATATTTAGCTGATTTTCAGCATTTTGAAATCGTTAGAAGTCAATTGTTTTGGTAGGTCGTTGTATAATTTTAATCCATTACAAATTACTTTTGAGCCGTTCTAGTGTAGTGTTAATAATTTTCGTGTATTTTGTGTAATTTAATGTCTTCGTCTTATATTTCGCCATTTGCCAGCTTGTGAATGAGTTTTAGTGTTTCGACTTTTGTATCAATGTTTAATTGCTGTGTTATTCGGTAAACCGTTTCAGTTAATGTCAGGTATTTCAAATTGTAGACCATTTTCAGTATTTTATTTTGCTGTCGTTGGAGTCTGTTTAGATTTGTCTTGTTTCCGGTTCCCCAGAAGGGTATTATACCCTATTCTACTCTTAACGTAGGCCTCGTACATGAGAATTTATATGGTCTTTGGTGTGATTTCGTGTATTTTGTGGAAAAGGCTAGTCAGTTTAGTCATAGAATCAATTACTTTGTCTATATGAATGGTCCATTTGAGGTATCTGTCTGTGATGAGTCCCTAGTATTTTGTATATTCCAGATATATTATAGATGTCTCATAGAGACGAAATTATATTTTTATGGAAAAGTAGTTATGGAAGCCTTTGGGTGTTCATAGGTCTAACGACCTATCGTACGGCTGGCCTAAGTGATCACTTTACACAATGTAACGTTCACCATTCCACCCATGATAGAATACCATGTCTATAATTTATTTTGGAAGTTGTATAAATTTTAATTTTATAACCTTTTTCATATGTCTGTTGTAATAATAATTTTCATTCCTCTTTTCTATCTTTTATGTAGCTGTCGAAGATTTTTAGGACATTACCAGTGATTCCGATTTTTGATAATTTATTGGCTAGGGTAGCTAGATGAACTGTGTCGCATGCTTTTTTAAAGTCAAAGGGTCCGGTCATGCTTTTACCTTCATTAATTTTTGTTTGCAAGTAGTTTATTAGATTTATCATGGCTTTTATGATTCCCTTTTTTTCTTGAAATCCGTTCAGTGTTTTTGTCAGTATGTTGAGTTTGTCGAGGTGTTCAAGTGTCTTTACTTCCTTTCTTTTAACTCGTGGCTTCTGCTTGCTTGACGAAAAAATTTTGGATCGATTTTTAACCCTTTTCCCGTGATCCAATCAAACTGAAACTTTGCAAGTAGACTCGTGGCGACGATCAAGAAGATCTATAAAATTTTCGATTAAAAAAAAAAAATTATAGTATAATTTTGAATTTTTCAAATTTTAAATGGTTTTTTCATACTAGTTGTATGGAGATTCCGACACATATGGTGGATACGAAACCCGAAAATGAGAAAGGAAGTATTGTAAAAACTTTTTATGGGTCGTTTATGTATCACTTTCTCAAATATTTTACTAAATACAATTGGACTATAGATGCTGGCTTCGACTTTTTTGCCACTCTTAAAGATTGGGGTTAGTCGGGCTATTTTCAGCTCATCAGGGAAGTTTCCAAGTTTCATGGGTTGATTAATGAGTCTTGTGATACTAGGTGTTACTGTATAATCTTAAAGGATGCATTCTTTTTAAGATTTTTGTTTATTTGCTTGATTTCTCTGTCTATGGTTTGTCTAAGGTACATTAAGGCATTTGCGCTATTATGATCTTTTTTGCTTTTTTATGGATTTTTTACGGATGGATATGGATGGATGGCAATAGATTTAATATTTTATACGTTTAGTGCTATGTGCTTTATTTTTCATTGTTTTGTTTGCTTTGTCTCTGATTTTTATCTTTTGGAGAATGTCTTTTGTCAACCATCCTTTATACATTTAATACTATTTGTATATTTTCTTTTTGTTGTTTCGGTTGATTTATTCAACTCTTCTTTTATAATAACTTGTAATTCTGTGAAGGTGTTTATTGTCCTATTTTTGAATATTTTTTCGAGGTTTAACGTGTCGTCATTATCAGGCTTTTCTATTGGCAGGTAATCAAATGTCACCTTCTTACAATATTTTAAGAGAGATATCATTTTTTAACGTCTACATCTAGCTAATTCAATTTATTTTTTTATATAACATTTACATTACGAACACAAAATTTAATTCATAAATGTTACAAATAAGTTAGAATTATATAAACATATATAAACAAGCAAATATTAAACATTATAAAATCACATCAAAGGTGTGGGAGAATCCTGCTTCGGAATACCCTCTCAGAGAAAAGGAACAGATCTGTATCCAGAGTAATATTGTTCAGCATAGCAGTAGCTCTTCCAACAGGCATAACCATTGGCAGGTTGGTCCTGTATATTGGAATGTGAAGCAATCCATGCTGACGCTGTCTTAGGTAATTATCGGGAACATACAAACCAATGCTCCGCATAATTTCAGGATTATCGATCATACCGCTCAACAATTGATAAAAATGCGTAATCATGTACACATTCCTTCTAGTTTCTAAACTGTTGGAAGGAGGAACTCGGTTGAGTAAAGCCAAGGATAATGCCCGTACTCTCTCATGTAGAGATATATAAAGGCAGCCATTTCCCACTGAGGTGTTTTATTGAAATTTAAATAAAATAATTTCGCTATATGTATGGCTGTCCGTATTGTCCGTAACTTGCTGGGATTAAGCTGGATTTACAACTTTAGATAATTAGAGTGTGACACGCAATCAGCTCGCAACACGCAACAACTAAGGCAACGCGCAAGGTTCGCGCCACCAAATTACACGGTTTAGACAGTTTTATAATAAAAAAAAACATATTTAGTTTTAGGTTTAAGCAAATAAAGTCAAAAAACAAATCTTTTTTTTTTAAATTTCACCTTAGAAATCCTGCAATTTTATGCCCCGTGATTTTTCATGGGCGTGTACGGCTAGGAAATACATCAAACCTGTCACTATTCAAGGAATTTCAGTGGAATACATGAAACCTACATCTTATTGGAAATAGGTTCTTAAAAACAATTGCCAACTTAATGCGCAAGTACGCATGCACGCACGCACGCACGCACGCATGCACGCATACACGTATGCACACACACACACACACCCACACCCACACACACACACATACACACGTACATACAATACATTACATCTGAAATCTTAAAAACATTGCATATTTTTACCGGCCGAAATCATACCAGTGAAAGTTAGCATATTTTTTGAGTAACGTTCTTCGTAACTTTTTTTTATTTAAACCCTTGAGAATTTCTTGCAAGATAATTTTGATTCGATCTAAATCTGGTTAATGATCTTTTTCTCAATGAATTACGTACATACTAACTATTCTTACAATCAAAATTCTATTTGCTTCCATTATTTGGGATTTAAACTCAATAATCCCATTTCTTTTCTTTTAATCCTTTCCCTACTGTACTGGTTCAATACAGCTACATCTCTTCCTTGTACACCTTTGCCATATATTTGTCTCATGGAGAATAGCTTTTCGTCAATAAATCGCCTATTGGAAAATTTTTGTATGTTCTAAAAATTTCAAGCTTTTTTATATGAGATCTTGTTGGTGAAAATCATGTTATATAATCTCAATACAGGGCCTTAGATTATTTTTATTGGCCTAATATGCGAGTGCGTTGCATTCCTGAAGGATTTTAACGGGCAGTTATTTAATATTTTGGACTACGCAGTTTGCCTTCTGGTACCCGCTAAATCATTTATCTGAGTTTCTTGTTGTGTACTTAGTACTTCCCTAGTAATAGGTAACGAATTCAAAAATTTGTATACATCCTTATTTTGAAATAATCATGTTACCTACCCATGGTAATCAAATAATCATGAAATTAGTACTTCATTATTATTGAAATTAGGTAATAAGTATTGCTTTATTTGGCGCGCTGAACAGGACTGACTAATTATTTATTGGGTCAATCCTTTGTCCAAGGCCAACAATACTGAGCTCGATGTGTTTCTAGATAACATAATATGAATGAGAACTTGCCTACATTTCGCCTACTTTGGTTTTCGGTTACGCTTTGTAGTTTCTGTATTATGGTACGTTTATTATGCAATAGTTTTGATAATTTACTAACCCATTCATACTGCTACATCGTAATAACCCAACTGTATTCGGAATCTATTCAGTGTAGAGATTTTTTTGTATCTAGACATCGTCAATTTACATTTAATTATGCTTGTTTTGTTCTCTTCCACTTTTTGCAAATACCAATTACAAATGAAAAACCTGTTGTAAAATTTAATTTTCTTGTATCTGCTGTTTTTGGTATGTATGTAGGTTTCATATTTATTTATGGATTTTAACACTACATATTTCATACAATTATCCATATACATACCTGTATATGGATAATTGTATGAAAGAACTGAAGGATCTAGAAGTTGGAGCGAAAATGGACGGACTCACCATATCCTGTCTGCTATACGCAGACGATGCAGTATTAGTGGCTAACAGTGAAGCTGATCTGCAGTGCTTGGTATCCAGGATGTCCGATGTATGCATGCAGAGTGAACTTTTGATGAATGTCAGCAAATCGAAAGTGATGGTATTCGAGAGAGACGAAAGAGTGACTAAGTGTGATGTAATTATAAACAACGAATGCTTAGAACAAGTGAACGAGTTTGTGTATTTGGGAAGTATGTTTAGTAGAGACGGCAAGGCTGAGAATGATATCGAAAGGAGAGTAACTGCGGGAAACAAAGTTAATGGTGCACTAAATGCAATTATGGCCAATAAGAATCTGTCAAAAGAAGCAAGACTAGCGGTACATAATGGCGTTCTAGTGCCAACCCTTAGGTATGGAAGTGAAGCCTGGAATTGGCAAAAGAGGAATGAAAGTAGACTGAATGCGGTGGAAATGCGGTCACTAAGACGCTTGTGTGGAAAATCTTTGGTCGATAGAGTGAGGAATGAACAAATTAGAAGTGAATGCAATGCTGGCTGTAGTGTGGTAGATAGAATAAAGAAAGGAGTGCTGAGATGGTTTGGTCATGTGGAACGTATGAACGAGGAAAGGATGGTTAAGAAAATATATGAGGCGAATGTTGAAGGAAACAGGAATAGAGGGCGTCCGCGAAAGACCTGGCACGATCAGGTACTACAAGTATTTGAGGATGGCCCTGTTAAAAGCCGCAACAATCGTAGAACGTGTATGAGAAGATGTATGAATGTGGCCGAAGCAAAAGTGGTGTGCCAGGATAGAAGAGTGTGGCGTTCAATCCTCTCTGCCTACCCCTGCAGTGAAACGGCGTGATGTTTAGTTAGTTAGTTAGTTAGTTAACACTACATATCTATCGCAGGCATCTAATATACAATAAATATATACATACATATATTGAATATTTTTTGAGTACAATATAAAACTGACGAAATAAAAATAAATACATTATTGATGAAAAAGAAAAATGACAATATGTAGAATTAAGACAAAAAAAAGTTACATACAGAAATGCTTAAATACCCTAATCAATTATATCACATAGGAGGTGAACTGGATTATTTCTTTCAAAAATACTGCCAGAAATGTTCAACATTGTGATTTTGCTCCACCCGGGCTTCTTAAAAGCATTCCACTTCTAAGTTTACTTTAATGAATTTTCACTTTTTCGTCGTTTGAATACATTTATATTTATTTGAAAGCGGTGCCATCCGCTAAGCAAATTCTGACACATTTTCGGGACAGCTGGAGACTATACTCTTTGTGAAAAATAAAAACTTTATTTATTATTACCAACTTTCACTCGCTGTTTCTTCAGTGACATTCAAAACGGATATTTCAGCGTAAATAAATGTAGATATTAGATTAGTAATATATTATATTGGTAAGGAAAGGATAGTGAGAAAACTTAATTACATTTATATGTTTTCGTATTTTTACATTGTATTTTATTTTCACCTTTTCCGGTACGGATGCATCGATACCTTTTCAAAATATATCCTCGGTGTCGATGAGGCACCTGAGTATCGATGCCGAAAAGCGATCTTTCTACCATCTTGCGATTGCTTGGACAATGGTGCAAAATTATCTTAAAATTTTTTATTTTTCTTAACATAAAATTTATATGATAAATTTATTATATATATAGATTATAATATATATATATATATATATATAATATATATATAGATATATAGATATAATATAATATAATATATATATATATATTATGTGCTTATAATTGAAGGTTTTCCACGGGTTGTTAGAAATGTTAGTATTGATTTCTTTGGGGCGTAACCCGCGTCAAAATCTGGTCCTCGAAGGACCATCGTCAAACCGACGTTTCGCCTGAATCACAACAGGCATCTTAGGTTGACTTGTTAATAAATTTCCGTCACGAGGGGCAGTGCGACACGTCGTTCGTTATCGGGAAATGGTAGGGCTTCCGATACCTGAAGATGCTGTTGTGTTCAGGCGAAACGTTCGGTTGAACCGAGTGGGTCCTTCTGAGGACCAGATTTGACGCGGGTACCCCCACAGAAATCAATTACTAACATATATATATCTATATATATATATATATATATATATATATATATAAGTATATATATATATTATATATATTTATACCGTTTGTTTTTTTATTGCGTAAGAAACTGGTATTAATAAAAAGCTAAAGATATTTTGATAACAACATGTGATTTACTATTTTATACAAATCTGATTTATCTCTAGTAGTGGTAGGTATTTCCGTCGTGCGCGGGGGAGTCCAATTCGAAGGTTCCATCTTCGTCCCGGAAAACCGCTAAATTTTTCTTAAAGTATGTCACGAAGTCGTCGTATTCATTTTAAATTCATTATTTTTCTCCCTTTTCTCTTATTGTCAAAAGCGTGAATGGATAACGTCTCATCTTAATTTTTTGGCATACAATCTCTCGTCACTTTGATTCTGTTTTAACTAGCTATAACCCGTACATACATATATTTCGGCCGCGAGTAAAGGCTGCGAGAACAACGCCATCTAGCGTAGCCCAACTTATTGGTAGCGTTGATGACGGACATTGTTACATAGTGAATTTTTTTTTGCTTTTTATATCTCATTATTTTATATACTTCACGATTATTTGTGCTATTTGGCGGCGTTTGTGATTGATATTGTTACATAGAGAATAATGTATTTTGATGTTATAAACCACATTTATAATTTTTAAGTTCAACCTGTTTCGATACCACTGTATTTTTGTAAGGACGAACAGACGTTATTGTGCATCTGTCCTGTCGAAGATGCGGTATTATTGACATCGGTCGATGTAAAATAAAATCAATATGGCTCATACAAATATATATTGTTTTTAGTTTACTTACTTTTAATATTTTATTTGCGTTAACATAAAATTCAATCAAGATTAATAATGATTTGCAGGATGCGTCTCGGCCGTTGCCCTATCCGCTCTCACCTTGCTCAAATCCATGTCTTAGATTCTATAAATTGCGAATGTCGACGAGAGAAGGAGGATCTGAACCACATATTTTTCGCGGTCCAGCTTTTGCTTGCAGACTATCACTATCCAGTTTTAGTTATAATAAGTTTCTTGAAGGTTAACCGTTATAAATTGTAAATTCTCTACTTGTAGTGATTGATGTATATGAGTTTACGTGTGTGTGTAAACTTTATGTATGCGTGTATGTATGAACTTGAATGGGCATATTCTTTGATTAGTGGTTGGCAAAAACACAGTTTTACGGGGTGACGCGCCAGTATATGCATATGTACTTTATATTTTAAATTTTTTTACTCGTGTTTTGGTGCTATTCCTGATACTTTTTATATTTTGCTACTTATAACTAATATTGTTTAATATATGTTCTTTTTAATTTTATGTTATATTTTTTAGCTAAAAGCCTATACACATTGCTGCTCTTTACTTTATATTTTTAATTTTTCTACTCATGTTTTGGTGCTATTCCTGATACTTTTATATTTTCCTACTTATAACTTATATTGCTTTATGTATATTCATTTTAATTTTATGTTATATTTTTTATGTAAAAGCCTATACGCATTGCTGCTCTTTACTTTATATTTTAATTTTTATACTCATGTTTTGGTGCTATACAGATATTGTTTAATGTATGTGCTTTTTGAAATTTATATTATATTCTTTATGTAAAAGCCTATAACTAATGGGCGTAAACAAATAAACAAATATTATTTTTAAAAATTCAATCATTCCCAAATCTGTGTGCAAGCGGGGTTATCTATTTAGTCTCCGTGCAATACATAATCTACATATTACAATAGTAAGCCGCGCGCGAGCTAAGAAGGCTATGTTCCTAAGGCTCGCGGGCACCTGTGCCGGTCCGCACCTGCCCGCGGAGGATCACCTGCCCGGCCGACAGGTAGCGACCCTCTCCGCGCGAGATCTCTCCGAGCAGCCCGCGCTCGGGGGAAGTGACGTCACAGATAGGAAGGACGCCGCGAGTCGTCCGGCAGATGAGTGACGGCTGATCGGGAGGTTTTAATTAACTTAAACCTCCCGATTCAACACGCAAATTAAAACAGACAGATTTAGAAAAAAAGCGGCATTTAACACATAAATTAATTACAAATTAACGATAATTTAAGACACAAGTTAAAACCGACAGATTTAAAAAAAAACGACGATTTAAAACACACAATTTATAACCGGCAGATTTAAAAAAACGACAGAATAACACACAAATTAAAACCGATTTAAAAAATGTCTATTTAACACTAAAATTAAAACTGATACATTTTAAAATACAAACACGACACTACAAATAACGTACAAGAAATCGGGAGCGTATACTTATGTACGCGCGTTAGCAGTTGGACTTCTTTGGCTTACATAAAAAAACATGAGCTGTGTTGTATACATTGCATTGGAACATGGCTAGATAGAATGCGAATGCGCATTCTGTCAACACAAACTATAATTTCCATCAGACAATTCTACATCAACAGATAAAAACATCTAAAATACACATTAAATACAGTATCCACGTAACGAAATGCATTTTCCTTGTATAAAAAAAGAAAATGAAATAGTAGGCACATAATTCAATCACTATTATAACATATTATAAATTCAATCACAATTATAATATTATGACAAATATATTAGCGAATATAAAATAAACCAAATAACAGCGCCCGGAGCATATGCACTTTTCATAACATCATTTTCAACAACTCTGTGTCGTCACTTATAAGAATTGCTATTGGTTACATATCATTGGGAAAACTGCCGTCTTAGCAATATATGAAATTGAGATGAACGTTAAGTGAACGTAACTCATTTTAATAAATGGTTTTTATAAAATGCTTCTAAAAAACATATAACAGACACTCATCTACTTTTCATCTCCCCTTATGTAAGACCAACTCAAAACAAAACTCCTTTATGTACAGGCTCATTAATTTTCATCATTAATCCACAAATTCATTTAACATAAACTATCACCACATTGACATTTTCAACTCAACGATAAGAAACACAAAACAAACAATATCTACACACCTACGCACCCAAACTAATTCGTACAATATATCTTCCCTTCTATTCCCGTCCCACATTCCCCTCCACCCTCTCTACTCGCTGTTAAATTAAATTAAATTAAGTTAAATTAAATTAAATTACTATATTCAGTGGAAAATTTGTAATTGGCATAATTTTATAAACCGTTATATATTACCGAGATGTGATTTGCTGTTAATTTTCCCCAAAATAAAATAAATAAGTAAACATGACTTCGGTAGCAGTTATCAGTCATTGTAATTTGCCAGATAGTCATATTCAGACCAATTTTTATTTTATTTAAAAAATTAGGTGCAAACACGGAATACGCATTGCATCAATATTCATACTATTTTCAAAATAAGTTAAACGCTTGTGCTATGAAATCAGGACTAATTTGCTGGTATCCTGAAATAGGGCTGGAACCACCGACCACCTGATCGCTAAGTGAGAGTCGTAACTACCACACCAAAAAGCTACTCAAATTAGTTTCGTCAGTTGCGTTGTGGCGATTTTGTTTCTGTACCCCTAACGAACCGCATAACATAAAATCTTTCATTCCGAGAAGTCCATTGTCATCTTCGTCGGTAGAAATCGTTCTCTGACTTCCTTTTATAAATTTTTTTTATTATAGATATTATTAATCGATAACGTATGTGGCATTAGTGTACTGTATACTGTACCATACTGTATAGTAACGTAAAGTAATAATTTGCATATGTACGCTTCAGAAGTCTGAGGCCCAAATACAGAGTCAATACTTGAAGGTTAAAGTACGCTTTTAAAACTCTGTATTCGGGCCTGAGGCGAGAGCGAATCATTAATACCGAATGTAAATGCTTACCGAATACATTCAGGCGGGTAATCGTTCTTTCGTGAATTATATCGCAGTTCTATCGCTCTCTATCGCACGCAACCAGGCTGATTGATAGATATTTTTTTTCATGGTTATATTTTTCAATATAATATTTATTACACAATTGTGTTATTCATAGTTCCTCTCCATTTAAGAGCATTGATCTTGTGCTCGGGCAAGGAACTATGAATTTACATTTAATTACTTACATTTTATTATTTTATATTATATTATATATCTAGGATGAAGTAGTAGAGTGAACGTCTTTGACTTTGAAGGTAATGGTGTCTAGTTCAGTTCATAGAGATGTTCTTTCAATTTGTTCTTCAATTGTTCTGTATCCTTTATCTTTTTCATTTCGATTGGGAGGTTGTTAAAAAATTTCATGCCTGAGTATATGAAACCTTGTTGTTTTTTTTTTGTTTTGCATTTTGGGATTTTAAAATTGTCTCTTAATCTTGATGTTGTGTTTTACATCTGATAACTATTTATTTCAATCACAAAATATTGCTAGGAATCGGGCTGCATGGTCAAGTCGGAGTTAATAGATTTTAAATTACTCCTTAACCCTCATTAAAATTAAAGACAATCATTTTAGGTGGACTAGAGAGCTGCGCAATTTCCTTATAATTTTACAACTTACGGGATGTAATACATAGTACGATTAGAACCATCTGTCCACGTAGGCACTAATACCAACATTTTCTTTCCCTTCAGTAATATTAAAATATTAGTGTATATTATAGATATCTCACAGAGACGAAACTGTATTAATTATGGGAAAGTAGGTATAGAAGTCATTTGGGTGTAACAGGACTTATGACCTGTCTTTTGGTAGGCTTAAGTGATCACTTTACACAATTGTAACATTCGCCATTTCCACCCATGATAGAATATACCATGCTTATTCATTTTTTTGGAAGTTGTATATATGTTCAAATTGCGTGAAGCTTTCATATATGAGTTGTAAGCGCCTTTTCCATGCGGCCTGTACAAAGCCATTTTCATTCCCCTAAATCCCCACAGATGTCGCTAATGAGAAAATCTACAATTGATTTTACGGAATTTAGGGAGCAATATTATTTTATTATGTGTAATGAAATTCATCCGAATACTTGCATTACACTAGGATACGCCAGGAAATATTAATTGATTAATAATGTCTCTGTGACATAAATCCAGCACTGTTCTGAAAGATTTGAACAAACTCAAAATATTCTGAATTAAAATATTAATAGGCTATAAAATTAGACACGACGTACGACACTAATTGCTAGAAAGCAATCCGCTCACTGATATTGTTAAAATGGTCGGCTGCTAAAATTTAAAGCTGTTGTTTATTTTCGGTTAAAATGTTACAATATTTATTACTACGTGAGATACCCCAGATCTCGATATATGTACTTGATTGAGATGGTGCGGAACAGAAGAGGGAATGGGTCTAGAAGAGAGAAAAGTGATAAAAACCTTTCCAGAACACCAGTACTACCAATACTGAAGGATCTTTGAGACAATTTCATATGTCAGGTACACACAAAAACAAGTTGACAAAAACATCATAATTGCCCATATTTTATAATGTTTAGTTTATAGTTTAGCTTGAATTTGAAGTTAATTTGTGTTAAGTTTAATTTTCTTAATTTTAACCTCGATCTAGCTAAGTAGACAGTCATTTAATTCTACACAACACTAAAAAACAATAGTATAAATTGCTAACAAATTAAACAAATTTAAAATTATATAATTGTGTAATTATGGAAAGTATACTTTGATGTTTTAATTTTAACAAAGCGATCATTATGATATAAATAAATTACTATCCAACTGAAATAAATTTTTGATTAAATAAGATAAATTACAGAAGTCTCACAGAGACAAGCTACGAATATGAGAAACGTGTGTGAAAGTTTTTTTATACGGCGGCCCAGGGCTTACAACCTATATGAGCTGGCTTAAGTGATCACTCTACACAATACAATACAATACAAGGTTGTAAGCCCTGGGCCATCGTATAAAAGAACTTCCACGCACGTTTCTCATATTCATAGCTTCATATCTGTGAGACTTCTATAATTTACCTTAATTAATTATTTTTCACTCAAGCGACAAAATCTAGTAACTGCGATCTTAGAACATAAAAATATTGTAAAACTTTTGACGTTTAAAAAATTATTGAATTGAACATATCAATAGAATATTTTGTAAGCATGATTAGGGAATTTGAAAAATGGGTTTGTTTCAATAAAATCGCAATGAACAACCAAAGAGTGACGGCTGATTAGAATAGTATAAAAATGATATTATTTATCGCTTTGCCGCCTCGGGCAGTCGGCGGTGAGCCTGGGCCGCTCCTCGGGGAGCAGCGAGCCGCGACAGGTGCAGGGCCGCCGCATTATAATTGGCCTCCGCCGCGCGCCGGAAGTGGCGGCCCCCAGGGAGGCAGCTCGCACGCGCCGCCACTGCTGGGCTCCGAGCCTCGTCGGCTCGCAGTAGGGCAAACTTAAATAGGTACCGGCCTAACCGAATTAGTACTAAACATACCGGGCCTCACTAAATTTCGCACCAGGGGTGGTGAGCTCTGCCGAGAGCGTCGGCCATTTTTTTCTTATAATATAAAAGTCGGTTATGTGTGTCAATCGGTTAGGTTTTAACAATACGTGTTATTTTAACAATATTTTTATATGTGTTTTGTCTGCAGATGGATAATTATTAATTAAAATAAATTATATAAGTCTCACAGAGACGAAGCTATTTATGTGAGAAACGTGAATTGAAATGTTTATAGGGTGGCCCACGGCTAATGACCTGCACTAAGTGATCACTTCACACAATGCAACGTTCACCAATTCCACACCGTAATAACATCCACATATTATCGTATTTTTTAAAGTTGTATAAGTATAGGTATATGTTCTAAGTTTAAATCAGTTTATTTAATATTCGAATGAACTATATGCTATATAGTCCTTCTTATGACATAGATTTCGCAGCTGGTAATGATACAACTATATTTTTAAATTATATTCTATTATTCTATTTATCTCTGTGTTTTTTACTATATATTAAATATAGGGTATAAAAGCAAAGGCAGCTATATCAACAAAAAAATAAATGCAGTCATTGAGGATTACTAATTTAAAATGTACTGAATTCGAGATTTTATAGGAAACAACGTCTGTAAACTTATAGGAAACATAATTTTGAAAGGGATAGATACATAAAAACTAAAATTCAGTACATTTTAAATTAGTAATCTTCGGTGACTGCATTCAAAACATTTTTTATTTTTTTGAATATTGCTGTCTTTGCTGTTATACCCATAATGAAATACATGGTGTCGAAACACAAGTAGAAGATAAAACACACAACACATACAGGGTGTCTTCTAGAGAGTCTTCTTCATTAATTTTTTTATAAAAAATATTCTTTACACTTTGGGTGAAATGTCAACAGCTAAGGAGATAAGCGACATCGACATTTTTTTTAAATATTTCTGATTCATCTTTTGTAAAACGTTACACTTTTATAAATAATATTTCAAAATTTTCGTGATTAACTTTGTGGAAGTTCATTGTAATTAACTATGAATAAAACACAACGTTGTTTACTTCACACATTGACACTTTAATTAAAGAACTAAAACTTTTCGATGCTTACTGGACCACTTTCACTTCCATTTTCACTTTTCGCCTACCCCTCCCCCTCCTCCACTCCTGACCGCCCCGCCCCGTGTAGTAGATAAAATGTTTTCTAGTCTTAAGATTTAGTATATTACTGAAGATGATGCAGTAAGCACCGAAAAAGTTTCAATTTTTTAATTGAAGTGTCATTGTGTGAAATAAACAACGTTGTGTTTTATTCATAGTTAATTACTTTTATAAAAGTAATGTATATGGAATATTAAAAATTCATTCGCTTTGATACAAGTGAAATAATACTATTAAAAGCTTAGGAAAATATCTGGTTCAAATGTCTGCGTAGTTTAACATATGTATTCACATTATTTTTGTGACAGCTTAATGATGACTTTTTGTTGGTGTCTCACCTCGGCACACGAAACCAGGTTGCGGGTCTCCCGAAATAAAGTCTTGCGCAAAGTCTCCGTCCAAATGCGCATCAAGAAAAGCAGGTAAAGGTCTCGAATCTTTGGGAACGCCCCAGATTTCCTGGACACTACATACATTATATGTGGGGTATAAAAGCAAAGGCAGCAATATCCAAAAAAAAAAAAATGTTTTGAATTCAGTCACCGTAGTTTACTAATTTAAAATGTACTAAATTATAGATTTTATGTATCTATCCCTTCCAAAATCGTGTTACCTATAAATTTTTAATCTATATTTCCTGTAAAATCTCGAATTCAGTACAATATAAATTGGTAATCCTCGATGACTCCATTCAATTTTTCTTTGATATTGCTGCCTTAGGAATAGTTAGGTAATACATATAATTCCCACTTACACAAGCCAACAGGATTAAGACCATAGGAAGGACCGAGACGCAGATTTATTTACATGTTTTTATTTAATACGATTTATCATTAACTTATCCATACATATATTCACTTTGTTTTAATTTATAACTACAGTGCTCAAGGTGGATAAAACCCATATATACAATATGTGTGCGCGATCTTGAGTGGAATTGGTGAATATAACATTGTGTAAAATGAAAACTCAAGCCAGCCATATTATAGGTCGTTAGCCCTATATATACCCAAAGACAAAAAAAATGTTTTATTCTGGGATGTGACTTCTGCTTTCCTTCTCGAACAACGTTAATATATTTCTGTTTTTCACATTATCTGGTAGTATTCCATATATACCTAGTATTTATTTTCTTTCTATTTGAAATTCTTATGGATGGGTAGATAATGTCTAGACATTATGGCGATGCCAAAGGTTGCGCTTTATAGCGACTGCGGTTATATGTTTAGATAGGGCTGCTTTAGAAGAATAAGATTATTACTGTTACATTATTCGACTGCATTTCTCCCCAATTTTACAATAATACCGTCTGATATGTCTTCTTAGTCAACATATTATAGTATCAAATTTTGATTTGTTGTAATTTTTTATATAATATTTGGAGTTCCTTTCATAATGTAATATTATTTAGCAAATACTAAAACATGGATTATTCAATTGAGACAGGCATAATGCTATGTTAAATATATAAATATTCTTATGAACAGCTAAATCAATAAAATATTAATACATATATTCATTTCAAAAATATTTTATAAAAACAATAGCATGCGCGCTGGTCACGCCTGTATTATATTTTTATTACTTACTTAAAAATAAGAAAATCATTTAGTTCATTTATGTTCTCTAATGGCGAACACGTAATATTCCATTGCCTCCACCTCCGCATACCTGACACACTATAATCTATGTTACAGTTAAAAAATAATAATACTGCCCCCTAAGTAGGTTGATTTTGTGACGAGGTTGGTTTTAAAAGTTTTTGTAGGTACTAACAATAGGTCGACCACAATCAAAAGACCATTCCCTAGCTTTGTCCGGTAAGAAGAAAGCGGGGGAAAGTTGCCTGGCAAGCCCGCATTACAAGCCTCAATATGATATTCCAAATAAATATATTTTTTTAGTTTAAAAAAGGTTACTTACTTACTAGAAAAACTTCTTTTGTGTTCATTTTTACATCGTAACAACACACATATTTTTTGCGCACATTCTTTTGAATGCGGTCTAGCTATAATACGTAATCCTGAATATCGAATGTTTATTAGTATTCAGAATCGATGAATGTTTATTCGTATTCAGAATCGATGAATGTTTATTCGTATTCAGAATCGTATATGAAACGTTTAAGGTATCTTGGTCTTTTTTTTGCCTCTTAAATAGATTGATACATTTTTGAAATTTAAAAATTTATTTATTATAAAGAAATTCTTAATACATAATAATGTACAAACAATTAAATTTTAATTTATGTTACAACTTCAATGTAGAATATTTTTTCTTCTATGGAATCCAGCGCTTGTGTTTAGAAGAGAATTATGTTGAAATTATTTAGTTTTTATAAACAATTTTTCATAAAAAAAGCCCTTTATTGCTTTTTGTAGGAATTTTTCGTCTGTTATCTTTCTGTTGTTATCCGGCAGTTAAAATGTTTTTTCCCTAGATACCTATGTATAATGTTGCGCAAATGAGGTGTTGCAAATGTCCTTAGGTTTTCACGGCCGTTCAGAATCTTCTGTGTATAGTTTTCTGGGATATTCTGCCGTGTGTGTGTGACCTCTCGGCCAGAGAGGTCACACACACACGGCAGAATATCCCAGAAAACTATACACAGAAGAGGTGTTGCAGTTTTGTAGTACAGATGTGTGTTTTTGTCGTGTGCAATTTTTAGTTATAAAATATGCTTGTATCTTTCTTTAATTTTATTTGTTCAAATTATTCAAATAAGTTGTGTTTGATAATCCGTTTGTTTTATTAATACTTCCATTTTATAGTTCTCGGTCCAAATTTAGTTTTTGTAGATGGAATTTTAAAATTTTTTTTTGCCTTGTCTCTTGGGCTTGACTCATTTCGTATTTACTTAATAATTCAATTAAAAGCGAGAATGATCGCTGCATATTTTACTATGACGTCGGGTTGCTCAGCATTAAGAAATGTCATAATATCGTAAGAAGAGCATCGCAGCCGCGACACATATCACTGACGCGACGTGCGCTCAATTAATGTCCGAAGGGAGCGTGTTTAAGGCCTAATTTATTCGGAAGATGAAGAAGATGTAACATAAAGCTCTCAACTCTTTTCTATTATTACCATCAGTTGTGGCTTCTCCCCGAGATGAGCAATCAGCGGAGGAAGCTGTGATAAACGCATTCTGCCGGTTTAAATAGCCGTTCCGTGTCGCGGCCGCTCCTAATCCGTCCCGCCCGCTCCCGCGTGAGCGCGCCGGGTCACCGAAAGTAGAATGCCTCCCGCATAACTTCGGCCGAGTGCGCCAGGCTCACGGATAGTCACGGACTTATAAATAGTTCCTCACAAATAGCCGCCGAGCAAGACATTACTCCAGCCGCCTCCTCGGTGCCTCCGTACGCATAAAAAGGCGCGCAAAACTTAAATGTCTACGAAATAAATATATTTTTTAACAATATTTTTATAGGTATGTTCCGAGAACATAATTACTGGATTCTGTCCACATAGGGATATTTATTAATTAAGATAAATTACACACTCTCATCTCACACATCTCACAATCTCACAGAGGGCTTAGTGTGAGTGACCTGTGGGTGACCCATGGCTCGCAACCTGTATGAGCACTCTATAAAGACTTTCATACACGTTTCCCATATAAATAGTTTCGGCTCTGTGAGACTTCAGTAATTTATCTTAATTGCAAAATAACATCCTTAAAAATAATACGCTAGGAATATTATAAGAGAACATTTTATGGTTATAAATTTTTTTAAATTGTAATTGCTCATATTGTTTAATACATGTATGAACATGTACTCATGGGGTTCGAATGATTGGTAGGGTCGCAGTTATACACTTCCTGCTGGAAGGAATGTGCCTATGAAATGCTGCGTAACGCCACGTTGTATACCATCAGCAACACTACCAATAAGTCCGACTCTCTAGCGTCCACGAGTGGTCATCAGAAAACCCCGCGAATCCCTGGCAGTGTGATGAGCACCATTATAACATCACAGTAGATATAGAGAGGGCGAATGGCGAAATTCCGGCGCCATAAAACGGAAACCAGCCAGCTAAGGGAAGGAAAACCACAACAGAAAACCCTGGTCCTCCAGGTTGGGGGTTGGGCGTAGGGCTAACAACTCTACCCCATAAAAAAAAAAAATGTTACGATACCTCAAGACAAGCCTAGGCGACTAGGAATTGTGTGTCCACTACACAAGAAAGGCGACCAACTCGAGTGTTGTAATTACAGGGGAATAACGTTTTTAAATACCGGCTGTAAAATAATGTCCAACATCTTATACAAAAGATTGCTCCCAATGTGTGAGGAAATCATTGGCAACTACCAATGCGGCTTCAGGCCAGGCAAATCATGCATTGATCAAATTTTCTCCTTGAGACAGATCTTAGAAAAAACGTTAGAATGCAATGTCGAAACTCATCTCTCTTTGTAGACTTCAAGGCCGCGTATGATAGCATAAATAGGAATAGGAGTTTGGAATACCGCGTAAGCTGATCAATCTGGTAAAACTAACAATGTCCCCAGTAACGTGTAGAGGAGGGTTGGCAGTAACCTGCCCGAGCCCTTTGAAGCGCTCCACGGGGTGAGACAAGGAGATGGATGGCCTGCCTCTTATTCAACATAGCCTTAGAAAAAGTTATTCGTGACTCAGGAATTGAGATATGGAGCAACGATATTTGACAACTCTGTGCAACTATTAGCTTATGCTGATGATATCGACATAATTGCGAAAACTCTCGATGCTTTACGTAATGCCTTCATAAATCTTGAAAGTTCTGCCAAAAACATGGATCTCATAGTAAACCAGCAGAAGACCAAATACATGGCCGTAGGATGCACGCAACAAATCCCAACTCTCTCGTGTGGAAGTCAAAATTTTGAAACGGTACCAAGATTTATATACCTAGGATCCCTAATAACAAGCAACAATAATACTACAGAGTGAGCACTCTATAAAGACTTTCATACACGTTTCCCATATAAATAGGTTCGGTTCTGCAACAATAATTCTACAGAGGAGATCCAGAAGCGCAAAGTGAGCGCAAATCGCTGCTTTTTCCGCCTACAAAAGCAGATAAAATCCAGACTGCTGTCCAGAAACACTATTAGTGTACAAAACGCATATTACGCCAGTGCTCACGTACGCAGCTGGGACGTAGGTACTAACTAAGCGGAATGAGCGAGCACTGGACGTTTTTGAAAGGAAAATTTTGAGGTGTATCTTCGGACCGGTTCTAGAAAATGGACTTGGGCGCAGACGTTACAACAATGAGTTCTATACTCTGTTTAAGGAGCCAAACGTCACAAAATTTATAAAACTGGGAAGACATCGGTGGCTGTATCATGTGGAGAGAATGTCCGAGCATCAAGCACCAATGTCCCTGCTGAACTCAAGACCAATAAGACGAAGGAGCTTAGTAAGGCCAAAATTAAGATGGAGTGACAATGTCCTCAAAGACATCTCTGCCTTAGAGCTTCAGAACTGGAGAGAGCTGTCACTAGTCCGAGATGAGTGGAGGAAGAGGACAAGAGTGATGATAATCATGAATATGTACTCATATATGTACCTTTGTAGCATTCTCTGTCATGAATATATGTTTAAAACACTTTAGATGACATAATAAGAACAAATATTTGATTATCACCGGGATTGTATGTTTATGTTTATGTTTATATTCAATTCAATTTATTTATTTTTTATATAACATAACATTTACATTAAAAACACAAATTTAATTCGTAAATGTTATAAATAATTTAAAAATATATAAACATATATAAACAAAAGCAAATATTAAACATATATAAAATCATTCACATCAAAGGTGTAAGAGAATCCTGCTTCGAAATACCCTCTCAGAAACATGGAACAGATCGATATCCAGAGTAATATTGTTCAACATAGCAGTAGCTCTATTCCAACAGGCATAACCATTGGCAGGTTGGTCCTGTATATTGGAATGTGAAACAATCTATGCTGACGTTGTCTTAGGTAATTATCGGGAACATACAAACCAATGCTCCGCATAATTTTCGCATAATATGTTAATTTATATAGCGCCGTTTATGTGTAAGATGCTTCAAGGACGCTTTACAAGCGCGACATCCCGAAAAAATGAGTTGTTAGGTTCCTCTTGAAGAGTTATCCTGTTAACAACCAAATTTTTGGTAGATTTTTTCTATGTATCTTTCTAATTGATTCATCTAATTTACTTTAACGTCATAAAACCATTGACGTATTATAATATAGACACGTTATTCCCATACTAGCCGACTTTCATATGTAACAAATATTGCATTGAAAGAGACAACAAATCACGGCACACTTATTTCACAAACGCTATGCGTGTAGACAGAAAAATCTGGTAATTCGAAGTCACGGTGACTCAAATAACATACTCATTCTTACAACAGTGTACGATACTCTGTTCCCTTTTCCCGGGACTTATTTTTCGGCGTAGCATCGCGCCCGATCACAAAGAAGGTCCGTTCCGTTCGGAAACGAATGCAAGTAAAGCAATTACCTTACATTTGAGTTGCCAAGATTTCACGCTTGTAACGTATCTACAGTTTATTACATCATTGCATAGAACTACATATTTAAATTCTAAAGTTGCAACTTCACAATATTTTTATTAATAATATATAACATCTGTTTTAAAAATATTTATATAAGTATACCTACACATAGTCCGAAAAGAGAATCCAGACTCAAATATTATTATTCAATTGTTTAATCGAATTACTTAATCCTATAATTGAAAATGTTTTTACAGTCCAATCAGCATAAGCTTTTAATTTTAATAATATATCCAAGGTATCTACTGCTGAGTGGTGTGTTATATTTTACATGATCATTATTAATTTCTCTAAAAATATATTATTTTTGCTGAAAATCTCAACTTTATTTATTTTATTATTCATATTTATTTTATTTAGGCTTTCAGGTGATCTTAAGGATAATTTATAAATTGTATAAATACAAGGCATACGTTCAAATGTTTTGATTTTCTAAAGCACTAAATATTTATGACTGTACTGCGTACATACTTTTATTTCGGCACTGCTCTTATGTCGAGAAGATCCATCACTCCCATCAATGGGTGTAGTAATTGCATTACTTTAGTTAAGCCGAAATTATAATAATCATATAACTAACATAATGTTACTAAAATAATTTATTACTAAACTTATTTAAACACGATAAAAAAAATTACACTGATAATCAGAAAATTCAGAAAATACATGATATTTTGTTTTTTTTGTTCATTTATTGCGCAAACCTTTTCATGCCATATACATTTGGTACTTAATTTTTTTTAATGTGTGAAACATTTTTAGATAACCCACGGAGCGTGCAATAATTGTAAGACGCGTGTTTGCATTTTTACATTACTTTTGAAAAAACAAATATTTTTTCTATACTAGGACGTATGAAGAAATCAAACTGGAATGTTTATTTGATTTCGAACCTGATAATTCAAAAATCGATTACTAGTTCACTTAGTAGAAAGTCAAAATTTTAAAATTAGAAAAATAATGAAAACGTGTGGTTGAATTTTGACTGTGGACAACAAATGTCACAAGTGAGTTAAATTAACGTCATTTTACCAAAGAATGATCAATTTGAATTTTTAGTATTCGTTGTATCTGATGAATGGACCACTGCTCCCGAAACATGTTATAGTACAAGAAAAGGTGGTTATAAGTGTTTTCTTCTTAATAATATTATTATATAATAGAGTTTCTCGTTCTATCATCAACAGGGTATAATAGATTTTCTCTTTCTATCATCATCAACAGTGTTTGACATTTTTTTATAGTACAATCTAAATGTTAATCAATTTTATTTCCATCTATCCCTTAAATCATTCCGTGTTCTTATAATTGAAAAGTATAACATTTATTTTGTATTAATGATTACTATATGTACAAGCGAATTAACATAATTATTTTAAAATTGCAACGAACGTATACTCCGCATAACTTCCTCTACATTTCACGTTTTAATATAGTTATTATTATATTTACGACTGTGGCATGTCGCATCGCAAATTACCCGTTTTAGCTTATCTTGGCGACATCGTTTCAAAGGCTAAACATATCCGCGGTATTATTACTGCACTCATAACTGTCGCCTCCATTTTGTGAGCGCCCAACTACCGCTTTCCCACCGGAAGTCCCAATCAAAGTTTTGAAATTCTATTCCGAATTATCAACAATAGGAGGCGCTCGGTCGCTTTTTATTTAAACAGGTGTGACGCGAATGTTCCCGTTTAGGGGCCGTGAGATATTTCAAGGAATACGAATTTTACAACCATTTAGATTATTTACTTGATACAAATATTCTGTTTGGAATAAAACCTTGCGATGCCTTTTGTTAAAATGGATTTGAAAGATTTTTTATTCCATTCATTTAAACTATGAATGACATAGGGGTTTCTTATAGACAGGGGCGTGCAGTTGCAACTTTTACGTGACCATATAATTTGAAAATAAATCGAAATGAAAGATATACCTCGTAATATTCCTATCACTATTATTACAATATAATTTATATTTTAAGATGTATTCTGTTTATACATCTTAAAATATAAATTTTGACAAATATTTATTTTTTCTTCCAAAATATGTTTTCGTAAATGCTTCAATGTTCTCACTGCACGCGCCTTGTTTTGGGTACTCTTAGGGATCCCGGGATACCAGCAAGTCAGTAGAAATAAAATTGACGTTGGCACCAAATTTTGTTCTTAAAAACTTTTTTTTTCTTGAAAGGTTGAGAAAAGTAAAAATAGTGCAGAGTTATATTTATAGAGATATATAGTATATAAGATATATATATCTATAGGAGATTATACTAAAATCTAATATATAATGTATAGAGAATATATATATATATATATATATACTATATATACAATTCAGATAAATCCTCATATAAACTATTATGCTACAGTGTGTTGTATTTAGCCAATGAAGGAAATCTCAAGAAACTACAAGGGAAAACAGGTTATAGTGAGAATTATATTTAAAAAAGTAAATACAGCAGAATTGAAAAAAACGGAAAGAACAACCCATTGGATTGAATTTAAAAAAAATACATGTATATAATGTTCTCATGTATTTACACAATTTTTTTAATAACAAAATGCCAAAAACATATTTCGAACTATATTTTTTAAGTTGCGGTGTACATAATTATAAAACTAGAAACAGGAATACGATTACCATATAAGAAAAAAGTATATACAAAAAATTGTTTAATGTACAGAAGATTACCTACAATAAATTGTATAGATGAGATGCCAGAAAATATGAAGAGAAAAATATGTAAGCTGAGTGAATTTAAAAGTAAATCTTACAATTATTATAAGAGTGTTACAGATTATAGTATGTAGATTAAAAATTGTAAGAGTATTATTATATTATAGATTATAGAATGTACATTTAAATATTATGTACTAATAATTAATAATTAACTATAGAAATTAGTAAAATATTAGTTATTATACAAACTGTAACATTAACTAACTAACTAACTGTTTTGTCCAGCAGGCTATTAAATTATATTTTACGAAACAAATAACGCCATTTGATTTTAAATTTTAGGTGTAAATAAGTACCAATTATCTGTATATAAGTTTTATGCATGCTTTAATGATATACGTTTTAAATTTTCATTACATCTAAAATGTTATTTGAACAGATTAGTTATTTCTTTCATACTTATATTTTAAAAAAACCTGTTGCAGTATTATAGATAGAAGTTTTCTTAGTTCAAAATAATGATTATTATTCTTTATATTCAAGAACACATTCATATTTGTGAAGTTGTAATTTTTCAGAACAAAGTTCTGTGAAATATTTAATAACCAAATTAATTAATCAATTAGAAAGACATACAGAAAAATCTAATTCACGAAAAAATATTAGGTTACTACTGGGATTCGAACCCAGGTCACCTCCTTTCCGGGGTAATAAAAATTAATCAATTAATAAAAATAAGAACTACATATAAGGTCGATATATTCACGGAAACATAGAGGGTTGCTATAGCTTAGTGGTCAGAGCACCGGCCCCGGAAAGGAGGTGACCTGGGTTCGAATCCCAGTAGTAACCTAATATTTTTTCGTGAATTAGATTTTTCTGTATGTCTTTCTAATTGATTAATTAATTTGGTTATTAAATTATTATTCTTATTTATAAAAAACATATTTCTTAATGCTAAACCATGCTTTAGTCTTTACCTAATAATGTCTTTGTAAAGGAATATATTTTTAAAATATTTTTTTTAATAAAATAAAATAGAGATATGTGGAATTTGTCGTATTTAATATACCCTTAAAAAACTAAGCTAAACACCAGAGCTATGAAAATAGGACCAACTTAGCGGTGTCATGGAATGAGGCTCGGACTCCCGACCACCGAATCAGTAGGCGAGTATCTTAACCACTAGACGATGAAATAATCTTGATATGGAAGCTCATTTTTTAACGATAAAAAATCAAGATATTATAATCGTAATTTTTCGTGGGTACATAAATTAAAGTTTTTTCCTTGGACATACAAGCAGGTACGAAGAATCACGCCACCTCGCTTGTATCGTTTCCATTATCATATTAATTTACCCACGAGCTTTGTTTAGATTCGGGATCGTAAGATAGTGAGTCGAAAAAAGTGGATACGGAGCCAATTCTCAGGTAGATGGTTAGCGAAGTTAACTCGTGCAGGAAACCACATCTCTTCTATAAAATTTTTATTAATCTTTAGAGTGATATTTAAATCCCGTATGTTTTCAAAATATTTATCTGTGTTAATTATTAACACCACAACAGGCAGTGATGCCCAGTTACTGTAGCGGAACAAAATAAATAATTAAAGTATTTTTATTAAAACAATAAATGTTTACTGATATAAACCAATAGTATTTTGACGTTTTCAGCAGTTTAAAGTTTATTTATGGTACTTAAGACTCAGTGATTTAATTTGTTCAGGGCAGATGTGGGAATTAGGAATGGAGATATAAGTTTCAATACAAGATGCATCAGGACAGCATAACTCCCATCTCGACATTGACAACAAAATACAGGGTTATTTGGAAAACATTAATAACCTCGCAGAACTATATTCCTACCTTGATTATGAGTCGAAAATGTTCAAGCTATCATGACCTAATATCAATAGTTGTGGAGATACGCGACATCAAATTTTATATTTCTTTTTCAATATTTCTGACTTATTTTTTGTAAAACGTTAGACAATCATTACAGTAACTCATATTGATTACAAAAAATTCATTCGTTTCAATACAAGTTAAATAAAATGATAAAAACCCTGAAAATTTTGCAATTGGAATGATTTCCAATTGCAAAATTGGTTTTTATTTTCGAAGAAATAAAAACCTTCGATTTTCGAAAAAATCGAAGGTTTTTATTTTTTTTATTTGACTTGTATTGAAACTAATGAATTTTTCATATTTGATATAAGTTACTGTAATGATTGATAGTCCAACGTTTTACAAAATATAAGTCAGAAATACTGAGAAAAAAAATGCAAACTTTGATGTCGCATATCAACTCGCAGGTAATAGCTTGAGCATTTTCGACTCATAATTAAGGCAGGAATATAGTCCTGCGAGGTTATTAATGTTTTACAAATAACCCTGTATATTTTGACTTTGCATGAATGCAGACTTTCTAAATTGTCATGTTCTGAGAGCTACCTAAAAGATTTTATTTCAATTTTCAGATATTATAAATGGAGAGTGATGTTTTTACTACGTGGTCAGCTAATTTAATAAATATTTGAATCGTCAGGACCGCAGAAATCGAAGGTGCCTGTTTGACGTAAGGTGAATTCGACCACCTGTCGCCGAATTGTGGTGACCATACGATAAAATTTTTGTGGTCGTTTTGTTTTATTTTTAACGATATTTTTAATAATTGTAACGAGAAAATTGACGGTCATTTGACAATTCATTCCACGTCTTGGACAATATATATATATATTATATATAGAGTAGATATATATATATATATATATATATATATATATATATATATATATATATATATATATATATATATGTATATACTTAGTTCGCTAAAAAAGTATATTGTCACTAACAATAGCAAAGCAACAAATAACTTACTTCTTCTTCAAACACAGCAAAATTATTTTGTGGTGACATTATAATTATAATTTATAGAAATAAACTTTGTTTAAACCACTTTTTTATTGAAAAAATTCAACATGTTTCAAAGCCAATGACTTCTTCGTCAGGATAACAAATGTATAATAACAAAATTAAATTTAAAAATCGAAGTATAGATAAACAAAATATTAAAAAGTTGTATATGCAAAATGAATAATAATAAAGTACTACTTAACATGAAAATTTGTTATCCTGACGAAGAAGCCATTGGCTTTGAAACATGTTGAATTTTTTTCAATAAAAAGTGGTGTAATCAAAGTTTATTTCTATAAATTAAAATAACCTTCTCTTTCTCAGCATAGTCAGCATGTTGTGCCAAAACAAAAAATATTTTTGTAAATAACCTTTCCTTTCTAACGTTTACTTTGTGCATTTTAATGCAATTTGAAATTTTAAGATAACTTTTATCATTGTGTTTTACCTTATCTATTTTAATGGAAAGTATCTAGTTATAATGATGTAAAAAATTTGTCCCACATACAGGATACCAAATGAATTGCTTACTTATTAAATGATTGCTGCTTAAATCCTGTACAATAATAATATCTTAATTATGGCTTATTTATTTTTAAGTACTGTGTATGAAAAATAAAACAAAACGTTAAAAATAATTTCATTTTCAGAGAAAACTTAAAGATCTACCCACATTAATAAATTCACTCTCAGATTCATAAATTTTGAATCGCTGAGATTGTCTGGTAATATGGAACGTTTGAGTAAGGAATGAATATATGAGGTGAGGATTTAACAGCAGGAATAGAGGGCATCCGCGAAAGACGGAAAAATGGAGTATGGCCCTTTTAGAAGCTTCAACAACCGTAGAGTATGCATGAAAAGATGTAGAAATGTAGCCGAAGCAAAAATGGTATGCCAAGATAGAAGAATATGGTGTTCTATCCTCTCTGTTTACAGATAAATTAATAATACCGTTGTTGAAACCATTAAATTTAATTAGTATTTTTTATACGATATTTCTATTTTTCAAAAGTATTTTTCTGTAAATTTTGTAATCTATCGTCATCCTATCAACTATGATACCATCGATTCATGCACATACTTCAACCTGTTTTATTTACTAATATTCCGAGCACAAAGGGTCCTCTCCGACACGACTCTCTAATAAGAATCCATGAGGAAGGGGTTGTTATTTGGCAGGTGGAGCGGCCCTCGGCTCCCTGTGCGCGCCACCTGTTATGCATTCTTAGGAGAAGCGACCACTTCTAAATTTCAACACAGCTGTATTGTGCTGTTTTATGGGAATGAGTTTGCTTGTCAGTAATCAACTTATTTATACTTTTCTTAAATTATTCACTGTTGACATTTGGAAGCAGGCACTTTTGATTAATGAATATTAAAGATGTTTAAATAATCGTGGTTTTTCACAATTTCATTTTCACAATTTTTTAATCTTTTAGTGGAATTTTTATCACCTGACAATATAAGTTATATTTTTCGAAACCGGTTACTTATAAACGTTAACCTAAAGTGGTATGAATGAAATTAATTATTTTGATTAATACTTCATTGCGTTGTTTTTTATTTATTTTTAAATAGTGACGTAAACGAAATACATATATCATTTTTTTACTACATTCAGACAAAGTAACTAAGCGAAACTAAACGAAAATAGGACTTTTTTGATGATCTCCCAGAATAAGGCTCGAAACTCCGATCTTTTTATCGCTAGGCAAATGTAAGCCGCTCGCCTAACAAACACATCAATATCAACGCGGCATATCATGTTTACATGCTAGAAATATTATATTATACAAAAGACCAGCTATTACTGATGGAGACTCGTGTATTACAATTTTCGATTGCACAATTCTTTTTAAATTTATGTTATATATGTATGCGATTTCCAATAACATTTTGCGAAAATAGTTTCAATTAACCACGATTAAAATCACTATGAAACTTGCCAAAGCATACACATAATTATTAAGTTTGTGTTGTGATAATTTTATTTATTTATTTATTCAGTTTTTGTATGGTTTATTATTACAATGACGGATTAATGGCGATTTTTTCCAACCGAACACAATTTAGTGGAACGATTGAAATAGAGATGGATGGGGACAAGGAAGGGTTAAACTTGATTTTCGGAAAAGTAAAAATGCTTTAGTCTGCTTTTGAAGACAGTTATGGTCTATAATGATGTGATCTCTATGCATAGTTGATTCCACAGCCTGAAATGGAAAGATAGATAGACAATTGAATTTAAATACTGAGGTGAGCGAGGACTAAAAAGGACATTATAAAGTAGAGATTAAACATTGATGTTATCGTGTGGGTTGTAAGCCAATGGAGAAGGTGGAAAGATTAGATGTAATCGAATTTTTTGGGGCAGAGGATGAAATGGATACTTTCGTTTTGAAGTTAATTAATAAATTTTATATAGATACATAAAAATATTATTGATTCCAGACCCAATAGTACAATTTTACATTTACTCGAATGATGAATGGAGTGTATGTTGGAACGGAGCTATCTTCAAATAAAAAAAACATTGTATATCCTAAATTATATTTAAAATGATAACTCTATTTACTTTTTTCTATTTATTTACGACGATTAGAACGCTTTCGATGCTAACGCATCATCGTCTGTAATATTACCAACACTAAACTTCAGTAATATTACTAGAGTAAAGGACGATGTTAGAAGTAATGATGATAATCATCACTCCTCACATCGTTCTTTATTCTTAAGTTTAATATTACTGAAGATGACGCCTTAGCATCTAAAACGTTCTAGTCGTTCTAAATAAATAGTGAAAGTAAACAGATTTAATTTAAAATTTCCTTTCACAAAGCTACATAAGAAAATTTCAAATATTTATCAATTCTATTAATTATCCTTATGAAAATAAATACTACTGACGAACTCGAAAAAATATTATAATTGTGTTCTATAACGCCACTCTGGGACAGGCGTAGCCTAGTACAGTGGCATAATCCACAAATTAAACAAAACAAAAAAAATGTGTAATTCATCTTATGTTTTGTTGTTAAATTAGTATTAAGTATCTTTATTTGTAAACAAGGATTTTTTTTAAATAAATAAATATTACAATTGGTGAAAGCTTACGAAAAATACATTCAAAGGTGTTGAAATTGTTTTTATACAGGGAAATACTTAATTTTCGCATGTAGTTTTTGCAAGCATTATGTATTGCAGTAGTAGAATTTGTAAAAAAAATCTTTGAATTGATAATATCCCTGTTTGTACAGATATCTTATACTTAACGTTCAAATTGATCTATTAAAATCCTATTTACCGAACATTTGCAAATGCAATCACGTGCCTAAATGAACACCTAAATAGATCTTTCGAATAAATTTCGAAGACATTCTACTATTCTCGACAGGGGATGGAATTTCACTATTATTCGGCTCGGCTCATCCCGATTGGGGTTGGCCGAGTGCTGTGCTGATCGGCGCTGGTTTCCGGGGGAGGGACCCATGTCACAGGGACAAAAGGGCCGAGTTATGCAAAGTTAAATAAGCAAGTTGCGGCCTCAGAAGCGCGCCGTTAAGACGGTCGACCACTTACAAAGTTTCTCGGGAAGTGCATGTCACTTCATGAAACGAAGGGCGGAGGTTCCTTTCTGACTACCCTTCGACTTGTCTTATACACGCAGTGACAATTCTGTCGAAATATTAAATATATGTATTAATTAAGATAACTTACAGAAGTCTCACAGAGTTCAAGCCATTTATATGGGAAACGTGTACTGAAGTCTTTATAGAATGGCCCAGGGCTTACAACCTATGTAAGCTGGTTTAAGTGATCACTACACAATGTAACGTTGACTTATTATTTTTCTGTAATTTATATTAATTAATATATATCCTCTGTGGACAGAACCCACTAATTTGTCAGAACACACTATAAGAATATTGTTTAAAATGTATGTATTTATTTAATTACAGATAGTTCTTAAAGCTATCCAACTCAAGAGAGAAATTAATTCTCATAATTCTCATGTTTGAATTGTGAAATACTTTCGGCCATTTTGGTTTTAGGATGGCAGTAATGGAAATAAAATATATTATTTGGATAAATAATAAACTTAAAATGTGTAATGCTTGATGTATTATGCTTGATCTTAACATGAAATAAATATCTTCTTCAATAAATCTTTTAATATTTCAATAATTCTTTGTTAATTATAAGATAAATATATCTAAAAAATAATTACTTGTAAGAAATTCTGTAAATAGGTTTAATACAAAAAAGCTTTTTCTATAAATTGTGATCAACAGTAATGGAACTGATTATTATATGAACTAACATTCGTTAATTTTATTACGAGTATATAATAATATAAAACAATAACAGCAATTATAGAGCTGATAATATTCGTAAATGTAAGAAGTTTATACCTCCTCCTTGCTTGTTTTGCCTGCAGATGTTTGCAGTGAAACTTATTTTTGCACGTCAGAGTAAATTTAAACGTTCAAAGGTAGCCGTCACTCGGATTCATTATTTTTCAGTACAGAAAATCACACACCGTAATATTCGGTAAATTTGCCTCGCCACCCGTTATGTCCTCTAATGCATAGCGCGTAACGCGCCTGACTATACTGATTAGAAGATTCTAGGTTCGAATCTTGGTAGAGTCGTAATATTTTTAGAGGTATTTTTAGTATTTACCATGTGTTACTAATTATTTATTTTTTGTTTTTATGTACAATGGCAGTTTGTTTGAATATCTTTTTTTTATGGTTTTGGCTAAAGTATTCCGCCATACGGAAATAAAAAGTCGTTTCACTATTTCAATTTCCATTGAAAAAAATCCCATCACTCGGAACTCGAAATATTTCTAGTTTTAAATATAAAAAAATTAATTCTTACACTTTCCTGACTTAATTGAAAATTAATCCGTTTAGCGACAATTTATGTACATTTTGTATTTAAACTTATTTACTTTATGTATTTACAGGCAATTTTAAGTTTTTTAAGCACAGTCTTCGGTCTAGTTCACGAGACAAAATTTACCTTTATATATTTACTTACCCTTAACAGAATGAGATCACTGTAATTACAAATTGCAACATTCGTATTGCTCAATCGTATATTACTGTTTATTTTAATAATTTATTTACATATAACAAACTTTAGCAATAAATAAATTATTAAAGAAATATATTTAAAGTTATGCATGCTATGAATATTTCATTTTCATTTTGCTTAAAAAATTTAATTTTTTAAGCAAATTTTTTTAATATTTCTGTTGGTACTTTCAAAGTTTTAGAAAATATAATCATAAACTCGAGCGAGAATGACAGCGCATGCAAGCGCTATGACTGCGCAACATCTGTTACCTTCTTTAATGTAATTAAATAACGAAAATCAAACATGAGATCTCCGCTCAGAAAAACACAGATGACCCAAATCCCCAAATGCCAAATGTCTTCCAAAATACCCCGTGGGATCATTAGGACCACAATAATTTTGTAAGGGCCTCGGACCTCTTTTATTTGTTTTTAATCTAGGGTCTTATTTTTATTTCACCGGACCAAATGACGCGGAAGTAGGACACCTCTTCACACCTGCCAATTTAATCAGTTACATTTTTTACTTCTAAGTCCACTTAACTGTGATCTTCACGATTCTGTGTTAATTTTATTTGATGGTCTAATTACTTAAAATAATATTGTGTACCAAAACTGTGATCTTGTCGATTTTTTTTTTTTTTGATTGCTCAGTTATGAAAAATAATACGTAGCAAATATATAATTCTTTAATTTTTTGTAAGCTTGTAAAAATCACCTCAGAGATTAACCAATTGGATGGATTTGCCGGTGCTCACCGATAGCATTACACACATGTACAGTTTTCACCAGTGCGAACGATAAGCCCTCCAATTGCTTTCCTGTCAATTCAAATCATTCCTGTCCGTTCAGCGGCCCGAAAAAGCTCAACAATATACTCCTTCTTCATAGGTTCTTCAATCATAATGTTGGCTATTCTTATGTTCTTCCATAGCCCCAATTTTCAGCAAATTTTACCTAAATTATAATGATCTGATACATCATTTTTACATAATATTATTACATGTTCGCGATATTCAAGTTTCGGATTTATATTGTTTCAAAAACCTATTTTGCTTTATTCATCCAAACTTAACATCTTCATCGGTATCTCTAGCGATTCAGCTTGTTTGAAATGATAAAAAGTTCGACTTTTTATCATTTCAATATTTTTTTTATTTCTTTTTCTAATATTTTGAGGAATCAATACAATATGTAGGTATTTGTATTCACATCATATTTTGGAACTAATTGGTACTTAAATAACAAATGTTGCTTCTCGAGTGCCTAAAACAATTTGAAATTTATAATTTCTTCCATTTATAATACATGCGTAATTATATCATTCTCAAAGGCATTATTAATATATTTATATATTTTTTATATCCACTTTTTTATAACCGTAGTATAGGTAGTTTATTAAGGTGTTTTTTGAAAGTGACTTAAAAGGAACATAAAATCGGCCGACATAAACTACATGTACTACTACTACTACTACTGGTCTATGAAATGGAGAGCCTTATAACCTTTATCGACATCTACTAATGACACAATTTTAAGTATGAGCTTATTTAATTACATTTTACCAATATTCTTTGTCATCTTAAATAAAAATTTCAATTTGTTAAAATGAAATAAACAAATCTCGATGCTACATTTTTATCTTAATCTTTATCTTACCCAGTTTAGACTGCACGCTATAAAATCTATTCAGATTGATTTAACTGTGCTTATCTACTTCCACATTCGGCAGCCCAGAGCTTTTTAAAGACAATCTTTGTATGTTTCCATAAACAAATACTTGATATTTGTAATCCTTTTCCTGACGCACCATAAAGATTTTCTTGGCTGAAGCAAGTATAGGAAATAATGTATATTTAAGTAACTCCGTCTTGCATTTCTTCTCCCACACATTATTCACATTCTCACATGTTCTGACGTAAGATAGCATTTTCCGTAATAAAAATCAAACAGTGGCATATACAACATAAATTTCTTCTGTGCGTGAACTGTATATAAATATTAAAAACTCTAATTTGTGTTAGATTATAGATAGCATAGATAGAAACTTTGTTCTTAAACTGAATATTATTTACAATAAGTAAGAAAATATAAACATTAATCGACAGGCTACGGCCAAAAAATTCGTTTTCAGTGTTTTATTAAAAATCAATAGATTCTGAATATTTATATGTACGGAAAATATGTTTTCTTAAGAGTATAAAGCTAGCATTTTGACGATAAAACTGTACTTAAATAATTAAAAAATGTTCAATATTAATAATGTTGTTAATTTTTAAATTTGCAACAAATTTTTACGTTTTTTAATGATTTTAAAACGCTTTTAAATCATATAAAGAGATCATTTTTAACAATATATTTTATTTACACATGCAATTTGAGTCTTAAAACACTATATAAAAGTTATTTTTTTAATTAAAAATACGTTAATTACTTTTCAAAAATAAAAATTCCAATGTATGAAATATGTCAAAAAATCTGATTTTAAACTACGTCATTTGTCAGCATGAATCGTAGTCTAGCATATACATTCAGTTATAAATGAATAATTTAAACCCATTTTTTCGAACGAAAATGCCGAAATATGCATTTGCAATGAACGTCCAGCCTTTATAACGTGTATCTTTTATGTGACTTAATAATCGAAAAAATATACTATAACCCCTTTTTATGTCCCCATTTATGTCTGTGGGCTGCCGTCTTGTCATCGACCATCTAAATCAATTTCGAATCAAGAACTCCAAATCCAAACTACCGTTCTTGTACCTCTGGAACAACTGATGTCCCTATATTTTTTAGTCCTTTTGTTATTCGTACACCCTTGCCGGCACGTGTACCGAACTGTCGTTGCAATCATCTTGGTCCGTTTTTCAGTGAACGCTAGTATTATGTAGTTTCCAATATTTTTTTTGGTACGGAAGAAAATTAAATTATTAATAATTTTCATTTAAATATTACTTCTTTAGATAATGAATGCTTTAAATGATAATATCGATCCATTCCGTTAAACAAAACTGATTAGAATGTTCTCTTTACTTATATTTTCCAGATTGTCAACTAAAAATTGGAATAGTTACTTACGTCTGATATGTAATGTAATATAGAATGAAAATTACTAATAGATGCAATCAGTGAATATAATAACGGTCTAATAATTCTGCTCTAAATATTGCTATTGCGTATTAATCTAATTAAGCTCAAAAATAATGACGTTACTTTGTTAATTTCTTACTCGGCTAAAATAAGTATAAAACATGACAAGCCTCAGCTCCTTGCATACACGAAGAATGGTTTAGGTGTTTTGATATATTTATTTATATGCGGTGTTATTGATACGTTAGAATTTTAAAACTAATTTATGATTTTCGTGATATAACATAGTCTTCAACAATCTCTCGTTGTGAGTATGACTTCTACCATGGCTTATCTATTATATCTATACTAGCTGTAACCCGTCAAAAACGACGGTACTTTTACATGTCGGTTCCCAAGGAATAAATATATTTTTTTATTTTTTTAAATAAATCTTACACTATTTCGCAATATATCACTCGTAAATAAACACTTTATTACTGCTGGAACACTTAATTTAACAATCACTAGAACATTCCATCCAGTTTCCGCTCGCAGTAATCGCTCCGGTTTATTTCGCCTTTTCAGGTAAGAACTTGGATTATTCGCTCCGACTAGCCACCCTGGCTGTCGCGGCTTGCAGCTGTCTTCGCGGTGTTTTCGCCTTTCAAACGTGACTACAACAACTCTTCTGCCGCGGCCGGCGTTCCTATTTATATCTGAAAATGCTGGTATCGGACCTCCTAAACCTTTCCAGTGTTTAGGAGAACGTTCCTGTGGTTTCTAGGCTTTCCTAGGTTTTTCTCGAATGTTTCTGTAGATCGGCCTGGGCCGCTCTCGATTTTTCGATTGTGTTGTGACAAGCGACAGGAGTGCGTAATTCTTTTTAGCATTTCGTTACAATTATTATCGTTATTAGTTTATTGACTTTGCCTGGGGGAATAGTGTTGTATTGTTTATCTAGCCTTTATCTTTAGGACGTGCACACCTTTTACAGAAGAATTTTCTCGTGTATATTCATTTATATATGCAAGTATCACGTATTACAACGTCTTTTTTTTAATTAAGCGTCTTCATAATCATCTTCGTGTGCATTATACACTTGCATCAGGTAAATATAGCTCAGAAGGCCATACTTAGAGTAATTCACCATCGTGACTTTATGTATCCTTCTGAACACCTATTTAGACAATTTAAGGTTCTGGATGATAGACAATTATACATACAGAAAATTCTAACAACATTCCATAAAAATATAAACAATCTGCAAATTACGCCTGAAAGACCGCATCTAACTAGAGCAAAATATAATAAAACGGTCCCTAAAATGAAAACAAATTTTGGCCAAAGACTATTCAGTTTCCAAGCTCCTAGAATATATAACCTAATTAGTAAAAATATACAAACCAGCAGTAATACCAAAAAATTCAGAGTAAACCTATTTAATATTCTTTTCAATGTGGGTAGAGAAAACACTGAAAAGAAATTAATGGAAATTGTAAAATAAAACTCTTACTAAAATGAGTATTATTATCATTATATTTTTTTTTCTCTTCTTCTTCGTTTTAAATATTTATAATTCTTTTATCTTATTTGGAAAACTACTGTTAGACTAATGTATTATTTTATATAATGTATTTATCTAATTATCTTATTTGGAAAACTACTGCTAGACTAATGTATTAGTTTATATATTATATTTATCTAATTATCGTATTTGGAAAACTACTGTTAGACTAATGTATTAGTTTATAAAATGTATTTATCTAATTTAACTTTTTATTGTATTAACATAATTAAAATATCTGTATTGTATCAATCTAATTTAAATTTTTATAATGTACTTATTTACTTGAACTTTAAATCATTAATTAATTATATATATTAATGAGTACCTATATTCGAATATTGTGTTTTAAAATGAAATATATAACTTGCCCTAAAACAGGCCAGCCTAGTTGGGTAGTTACATATTTTATCATATGATTATATGATAAATTATTATTGTAATGTTTGTAATGTAATTTAATGTAATGTTATGTTAAATAAATAAATAAATACAAATAAATAATCTGTACATATCAAAAACAATAATATTAATATAGTAATATTTATGTGTAGAAGGATTTTTGATGTCTTCGCGCGATGTTCCACTATTATTTCCAACTTGTCCTAGTTTTAAAATCATTTCAAAATGTTCCAACAGTCTCTGCGTATTCCTCTAATAACAACATTTGTATTTATTGATCTATCTTACGAAACATGTTGTTTGTCTATTGTTACGATATTTTACGAATGACTGTATAGTCGAACGAAGTAAATAATTGACAATATCCGAATTCACAAAGTCCATTAATAAACCGAGTTTGAAGAACCGGATGATGTCGTCATGATCATCGGTGTTTGCGTCTGGCGGGCGAGGGAAGTGACGCCGCACCTGTCGCTAGTGGTCCAAGATAATGACGCGGGGCTCAGCACAACTACCGCTTAAAATAAAGGACGCCTCCAAGTTTTTTTAAATGCCCTATAAAAATCTTACATTTTGACATCGTGAACCTTTTAAAATAGGCGCATTTAAATTTATAAATATACGCGGACTAAAACTCTTAAGATTATTCAGAAGATGTAAATCTTAATACTTTTTGTACAACTATTCCCCGAATCCATCCAAGCACACATCGCGAAATGGAATATATAAACCAGGAAGCTAAAAAAGTAACTGGATATTTTATTTTATTTATTATTTATTATTATTATTTTTATTTAATAAAAAAAATTATGTCTGCGAATTTTATTAAATTTGTAAATGAACCAAGTCTCATTCACCACCATTAATTAAGATCTGAGATAAATAAGAAAATAAAAATGTTCACGGAGAGATAATTTGTTTCATTAATTGGCTTCATAATAAAATATAAAGATATACATTCCTACGTGTAGTATTTAGTAAATTGTTTATTATTAGTATAACGGCTTCTCTTCCAACACACCGCCTTCTTCAACTTCTTGGATCTTTTAGAAACACCGCCAATCTTCCATAAAAAGCGAGTTTTAAAAATATATAGGTGTTTAAAAAAATCATCATACGGTTCATTTACAATTTTTTCTTTTTTTTTCTTTTCCGCCATTTCGAGCACTGTTTTCGTACCAGATAAGATCGTCTGTCGCTGTTAAACAGCAAAGGAAGACAATATCATTAGTCGTTTATTAAATACAGAGAACGTTTTAACTAAGTGGCTGTAAACTTTATCACCCCAAACTTGTCAAACAAAAACGAAAACCAGGTGCGAACGATTTTAATTCTTTCTCGACAGGTACTTTTTTTTATCATTGGAGCTTTTAGTTTTAGCGCACTACTTAATCATTATCAGCGCCCATTATTTGACTATTGTTGGTTGATTTCCGGGTATTTTTGGTGGTAGTGCTTTCTAAAACTTAGTAGTACTTTTTAAAAGTACTTTTTTTAGTTTCTGTTTATAATGGTAACATAATCTAATTAAATACATTGTCTGCTGTGGGATGCAGTAACATATTTTAACAAAAATTAAATGCTTTTTTTTGTAATTACGTCATGTTTAAAAATACTTTCTCCCCTTGTCATCCCACTACCCGTTTTATTTACCGAAGTGCAACAATCTAAATGTTTATTGGTGTAATCTATACGAAAGTTACTTTATTAGTAAAAATTTTTTTTTATTGTTAATATCTTTCTACTACAATGTCTCAAGACCAAATATGTTAGGGTGCTTCAAAAAATTTAAGTTTTTTTTTATCGGGGCACACTTCATATGCTTTTAACAGCCAAAAAAAATATACGCGTATATTTTATTTTTCATTTAAATTAATTTTAGGGGTCGCTACCATTAATCAAAGTTTTTAAAATATGCGGTGTTTAGGGCAATGACTGCAACGCTTCAGACCAAACTTGGCACTACGTGCACCAATAATAAGCAATGGATAGGTTGAACACGCCCCTCTCCCGACCCCCGTAGTGTTTAAAAAGTAAGAAGCGTGTTTTAACCTACCTATCGCAACTGGAGTTTTCGAGAAACAAAGTAATTTTTTTCTTAGACTGAATGCCATATAATGGCATTTATAAGTTGTTGTAAGTAATGTTATTTTTCAAACTTTGATGACGAAGTTTCCTTAGAAACTAAATGCAGGATGGTCACTGCCCTCGAAAATCAAGGATTGGATGGTTCTTCAAAGCGAGCAAACCTCAAAAATGCTCTCATTGTGATTCAAAACTTTGAATGTAAATTTATTGTTACATGTCATTTTCACATTTATGTGTAAAGTAATATTATGTCATAAGAGTGGGTTTGAGGCATTTAATGAGGCGTAATTGAAGGTTCCAACTGCGATATGCTACTGACGTTCCGTGGACAAAATGTCAATTTTAATTAAGGTATATTCATGTTGCAAGAACATACTCTCATGTCACGTGTACTTTTAAATGTACTTTAAACCTTTAATCTATTGTTTCTGAAAGCGATCCAATATTTGAATTTTGCGCTTCTCTACAAATAATTTATTTATAAACAATACGTAATCGAGAATACACATTTTATTTTATAAATTTTTATATATTTATAAAAATATTTTTCCTTTCTGTTTTTGTTTACAACACTAGTGCAAAATATTTTTGTAGGCAGAACTTTTTTCGACGGCTGTTTATCTAATATGCGGCACAAGCAGCATACCGCATCCCCCCACGTGACGAACTCGAGGGTTCGATCCCTGCCCATTGTATTGCCGGTATTCTCACCGATTAACATAAAACTCATATAAAAAATTGAATTAACTATAAATGTTTTATATCAAACGTTAGACATTTATTTCCAATAAGTTATCTAAATAATATTTCCAATACGTGTGAGTTTATAAAGTTGTGAAAAATGTTAAAAATTATATTCATAATTTTTACATTTGAGTCAACATTGGATGAAATCGATTATTTTATCATACCGTGATTTTATTTTACAAATTGGTATTGGATTCTGTGCCCATTTTTTATTAATATAATACATAATAATATAACACGGAATACATTTCGCATCAATATTCTTATTATTTTCGAACTAAGCTGTGCATCTGTGCTCTGAAAATAGGACTAACTTGCTGCAGTCCTGATTGACTAGATTTGAGGACTGAGAAAATGAATTATTACATTATATTAAATTAATTATGTTTTGAATCAAAGTAAATACGTTCGCATGTTACTGAAAAAACTGTGTTTAGAGTGATGCAGGTGTTTATTTTAGTTTAATTAAGACTCGCAACTTCAAAAATAAAACGTGATATTTTATCGTCTTGTTGACAGCATTGACCATTGTATTGACAATTTTCTCGGCTCATAACGCACTTTGAGGTGTTCTTCGTCCTAAAGCTATGCCCAGAATATTTTTTATTTTCTAGGCTGTCCTATTGACTCAGTATTTGGAAGAAAAATTGGAACTCCATTTTGTTTGTTACAGTAAGTAGAGCTTCCATTGGTTGAATTTGCTGCAGAATTGAGGGATTCGTGACACCGACGGGATACATTACATGTCATGATGCGTATTTTTTACGCATTTCGCCATTATGGACTGTCCAAGTCTCCGCCGATTGAGTGCCTTTTGATAACTCGCCTGATGATCCTAGCAAAAGCAACCAACCATTGCCAGTTGTTTTCTACTAGTTCACATTAACGTGTTAAGTGAAAAATTCAAATGTAAATGTCCTAATTATAATCAACCCATGTATACTTCTGTAAACATGTATTATTTTATCATTATACACTTGTGCTTATAATACATACTCGGGCTAAAATTATTATTTGTAAGATAACTTGTAATTAAAGAAAGAAATACCTTCAGTTTAATGAATATCAAAAATAATATTTTAATTGCTCTTCATCAATTCTGTTTATAAACCGGTTCCGCGGGCAGGTTGTTACTGGATCAATTTAACTTTTGCTCGCAGATGGAACAACAGCATTAAAGTTAATAACGATCGCGGCGGTACAACTTAACACCCCTGATCCGAGATCGCGTGTCACGTGCTAGGAGGCGATTAATATATCGGAGACGCGAGAAGGAATAAATAATACAAGTGCAAGGTGCATCTGTCGCGTGCCGGCACTTCGGGACTCCCAACCGCAGAGTCGCGGTCACTGGCCGAGCCCTCATTTATTATCGAATGTCATCTTGTTATACTATATATAATGTGTGTCCCTACCCATTACTCTGGAGTTATCTATTTACTGAAATACTGAAAGATTTTTGAGTTTATTAAAGTAAAATGGTGTTTGCTATTTGAATACTGAACAATAGAGGTATCAATTACGAATGACCACACAAGGTTTCTTAGCTAATAGTAAAACCTTCGGGGAGTCTTCTTTATTCAATTTTGAATAGAAAATATTCTTTACACTTTCGGTGTAAAAATATTTCTAATAATATTATTATATTATTTTACCCATTAAGTCATTTTTATCTAATATTAAAAATTCATTATCTTTTTACAAGTCTAATTAAATGATTAAAACCTAGCAGAAATTTCGAAAATATTTTTGGTTTTTAAAGGTTTTATTAATTTATCTGACTTGTATTGAAGCGAATGAATTTTTAAGGATCCATATAAGTTGTAGTAGTGATAGTCTAACTTTGACAGAAAATAAGTCAGATATATTAAAAAAGACTTTGATGTCGTTTATCTCCGTAACTGTAGATATTTCACTAAAGTGTAAATGCTATTTCTCATCAAAATTTAATGAAAAAGACTCCAAAAACTTTTGCTAATAGCTTCGAGACAATGTAAATTTTACGAGATACATGTAATTTAATCGGTCTTATGAATAACGTAATCTCTTAACTTGTAAAATTCCCCGTCTAAGGAATATTAAAACAATTTGTTTACCTATTTGTATAAAATTGTGATCCGATCACGGACGCGAACATTTTCCGCGCGTATTTCAGGAATACATTCCGGATTTGCAAATTTTTTTAAGGACACTGGGTATAGATATTTACAGAAATGAACTAGACCCTTTCTTTAGGAAAGTGGGTTAGACTACATCGGAAGAATGTTCTTTCTCGCGTATGTACACATGATAAATATTTTATAATATCTAATAAATATTTATTCTTACATAAAATTCCCTAGTACCTAAACAAAACGTTTTTTTTACAATAGACGTTTGATTTTTTTAATTGTTTAAATTTTATTTTCCAACCGAGTAATTAAAAAAATATTCTTGTAATAAAGTGCGACTTATTTAATAAGACATTTTACTTTTAAAAAATATTAGGTTTGACCTTTTTATATTTTTATTCAAAATTTAGAAGCTCGCAGTAATTGGAATCAGTCATGGAACCAGGTACCAAGAAAATGGCACATAAGCATTTCTGGGGTATAAAAGCAAAGGCAGCATTATGTGTCAAATGCAGTCACCAAAGATTGCTAATTTAGAATGTACTGAATAATAGATTTTATGTAGGTATCTATCCCTTCCAAAATCATGTTTCCTATAAATTCAGTAGATTCTAAAATAATAATCCTCGATGACTGCATTCAATTTTTTTTGGATATTAGTGCCTTTATGCTTATTTATGTTTATGTATATGCCACATTTATTTTTATTTTACTCTTAAGGCCCTCGCACACTATAACTATTATTGATCAATAATACTGAAAATATTAATAATGTTCGGTGGCATTTAGATTACTTAACGTGGAAATAATATATATAAAAATCATGGAACTAGTTTATTTTATGGTATTAAATCATTATTAAAAATCTCGATTGTCGTATTATTTATTTAAGAGATATTTTTTATTTTCGGCTCGCCAATATTTCTTCATTTTGCCATCCCTGGGTCACTGGACTGCCGCTCTCGGCGGGGATCCTCGAGAGATATAAACTTGTGCAGAATCGATAGACCGTGATAAATTAAGCTGTGCCGGATAAATATTAAAAATTCGCCTATTTCTTATGCGCATAAAATTACTGGGAAGGGAGTTTTGAAGAATAATTACGATTTAAGTAATATATGTAATACTAACTAGGACTAAACCAGACCTAAACCAGACCGTACGCTGCAAACGAACAATTCGCACCCCTAGTCTTACACATGACATGTCATTTCATGTCAAAAAAAGATACACACTTTGAGATAAAAGGGTAATTTCACTTTTTTTTTAATAGAAAAATCTTAACTTTGGTTTAGAAAATACTTTTACGAAAGAGATTTTTTAAATATGCATATTAAGAAACGATTTTGAAAATCACGATTTTAAACTCCCGTCAAAACGCTTATTTTAGCAAGTGATGAGGCATGAATTTTGTGATCTGACGTTTAACACGAAATAGCACATTCACGTATTTAGACGTTCATTCGTTTGTTTTTAAAACAAGCCGAGTTTTTTGTATAAAGCGTCCATAATATCAGGGTACAGTTTTGTAGATATTGTTTCCTTGTGAAAATCCGTCTTCTTAGATAGTTATTTTATTAAAATAGGTTACAAAGACAGCAAAATCTATGTAAAAACCATGCAAACACCAGTAAAAAAAAAGCGAACAGTGGCGATTGAAAATAAACAAATTACAGTGACAAACACCATAGACCACATATGGTTTATCTATAATTCTCATATAATTCTATAATTCTCTATATATATATCTATATTATGAGATTGTATGAGAGATATATATGAGAATTATAGATATATATCTATAATTCTCATATAACCAATCATATCGCGTTTTAATGGAATGGAATCGTATTTTTTAAGATTTTTACTATAAAAATTATGAATGAAAACATTATCCCACACCATCCACACTGAGTTACAAAATATATTTTTCTGAATCTATTTCACATATTTTCGTAGATATCTGTTAAATGTGAAATTACCCTATTGGATTCAAATTTCAATTCTCAGAAAAAAATTATAGAATGTTTGTAGTAAAGTAATTCTTGTTGTGTACCATAATTTTGCATTTTGAATGTAATATTTTATAAAGTAAATTATGGGAAGGAAATTGTACTTTTAATAGTTTGAGATATCGTGCTAGATAAAGATAGATAAAAAAAACTATGTTCATCAAGCAATTGTGAGATTACTTCATCTTGTATACATTTTAATTATACATATATAAACTCATAACAATATAAAATTGTATTATGTGAGGATAGAACATAATAAAATTTTTTTTTAAATATTTTTTATCCAAAATACTAGAAATCCAAGGATTTTCTCTTCGAATGGGATCAAGGATTTTTGAAACTAGGGTGACAATCACAATATTTTACAAGTACTTTATGAGTGGAACATTAAATTCCTAAAATCAACAGTTATAGATATTAGCGATTTAAAATTTTGCATTTTTGTTTTCAATATTTCTGACTTAGTTTCTGTAAATCGTATCGTAACAATCTTTAGAGTAACTTATGTACCTATATCGTATATTATAAATTCGTTCGCTTTAATAAAAGTCAAATAGAATTATTAAACCTTTTACAAATTTTAACCCGATTTTTTTGTAGGGGGTATTTTAAGAGGTAAAATGAAATAATTCAAATAAAATCACAGTTGGCTGCAATTACGTTAGCTGTTTTGAATACAAGGATTCCACGTAAATATTAGGTCCTTACATATGAAATTGGCGTTTAGTATGGGAGGAACATAAAGCCGATTTTTTTTTATTATAATATATTTATTTAATCAAAGTATGTACCATTGCTATATATGCACTTTCGCCATCTCATAGGTAGTTCATCGATCCCTTTACTAAAAAAACCATTCGGACGGGAATCAATAAAATCTTTGAAGGCGGTTTGGACTGCCCCATCGGAGTTGAATTTTTTACTTTGCAAGAAGTTATCCAAATTTCGAAAAAAATGGTAATCTGTTGGGGCAAGGTCCGGAGAGTACGGTGGATATCTTAGACATTCCAATTGAAGCTCCTCTAATTTGGTAGCCGTCTGTTGTGCAGTGTGTGGTCTAGCGTTATCATGAAGCAGCAGTGGCCTAGAGCGATTAACCAGCCTCGGTTGTTTAGCAGCTAGCTTTTCCATCATGGTTTGCAGTTGCTGACAATAGACATCTGCCGTAATCGTCTGGCCAGATTTAAGAAAGCTGTAGTGAACGACACCAGCACTAGTCCACCAAACGCTTACAAGTAGCTTTTTTGGAGTCAATTTTCGCTTGGGGCATGGTTTGGCTGGTTCGGCAGGGTTCAGCCATTGCGATGAGCGCTTCCGATTATCGTACAGGATCCACTTTTCATCACAGGTAATGATTCGATTTAAAATCCCTTCATTATTGTGCCGGTTGAGTAATGCAACGCAGCAGTCAACGCGCGTTTGTTGATTTGCTTCACTCAATTCGTGAGGTACCCACCTTTCAAGCTTTTTCACCTTACCAATTTGCTTCAAATGGATTAAAACAGTTTTATCACTAACACCGCAGCCTGCAGCTAACTCGGATGTGGTTTGCGATGGATCCGCTTCCACAATAGCCTTCAATTCTTCATTATCAACTTTGGTCTCCGGCCGTCCACGGGGCTTGTTCTGCAGGTCGAAATTTCCAGAACGAAAACGTTGGAACCAAAAACGCACTGTGTTTTCTTTTGCGGCACCGTCGCCATACACATCATTAATCCTTCGAGCCGTTTCTGCAGCACTGGTGCCACGGTGGAACTCGTACTCGTAAATAACGCGATATTTCAAGATTTTCATTTTATAAACTGAGTGACGCAAAGAAAAAAACAATTGAGGAAAAAACAAATGAATTATAATTTTCAAAACACAAATACATGAGTAAATAGCTGTATAAATTTGGATTCGGAATTCCTAACCAAAGAGAAGATATTTGAGATCAAATTTGCCGGTACGGCAAAACGCCAATTTCATATGTAAGGACCTAATATTTAAAATAAACTATAATTTCCGATAGTTTAATTTTTGATAATTTGGATTTGGATGTTTTTTAATATCAATTTGTTCGTATTCCTATATTTTTTTATCTTTTTAATGTACTCTAAAATGTTTTTTTTAACTGGCAACAGAAATCATCCAGTTACCGTAACGTCCGCAACATCATTTTTGGCGTAATTAATATATAGATTTGGAATCATATTATACGGATAAGTTTTAGAAAAACTTTCAACGTATCTACTTAACTTCTCTGACCTATTTCAATTGTTCTACTCATTAAACCTTCTCCACACCGCATACATCGATCGCAGCTCTACCTGCTGTAATGACTGCCCGTGCAACCAGGCATGTTTAATATCTACCATGTGGAATACCGTCCATGAAATTATAACTCGAGGAATCGGCACATTGGTTACGGTTTATTTTACTGTCTCATAAACATGGAAGAAAGACACCGCCCCAGTAACCGGTCATTACTGGATTTTGAGTTGCTACTGAAGATTTTTTGAAGACAAACCGAAGAATCTGTTATATTTCCATCTCTCATCTCCACCTCTCTTGCTCCCTGCCGTACATCTCCTAAAGCACATATTATAAGGTCAGTGCTTCATATAATATGTACATCTGATACTTTAAATGTTTTGGTGTATCCAAAAAACGTTTGTTGAAATGAAGAAAAAAAATGTATAAACAAATTTATTTATACATACATGGTGTTTCCTAGGAAAAATTTCGTGGGAGTCTTTCTCATTAAATTTTGAATAGAAAAGCTGGGTGAAACGTCGACAGTTACGGAGATGAGCGACATCAAAGTTTGCAAATTTTTTTCAATATTTCTAACTTCTGTATTTTTTTATTATTTATTATTTTTTTATTATTTTTTTTAAACTATGATCATTTTCAATAATATTATTTTGTAATGTTTAGTTTAAAGTTTACCCTGAAAATGGAACGGTAGTTCCGGAATCGGTTGGTATTGCCAAAAAATATATTGGTTGATTTTGAATTTGTGTTAAATTTAATTTGTAATGTAATAGCCGATTACAGTGATTGGGTACCCACCACTTTCTCAGGACCGTTTTATGAGCTTACGCTGATATATCGGTCCTTCTCATGCGTCGCCTAGTTGACAGTTTTTTAATTTGCGTTAAATTTAATTTGTAATGTAATAGCCGATTACAGTGATTGGGTACCCACCACTTTCCCAGGACCGTTTTATGAGCTTACGCTGATATATCGGTCCTTCTCATGCGTCGCCTAGTTGACAGTTTTTTAATTTGCGTTAAATTTAATTTGTAATGTAATAGCCGATTACAGTGATTGGGTACCCACCACTTTCTCAGGACCGTTTTATGAGCTTACGCTGATATATCGGTCCTTCTCATGCGTCGCCTAGTTGACAGTTTTTTAATTTGCGTTAAATTTAATTTGTAATGTAATAGCCGATTACAGTGATTGGGTACCCACCACTTTCTCAGGACCGTTTTATGAGCTTACGCTGATATATCGGTCCTTCTCATGCGTCGCCTAGTTGACAGTTTTTTAATTTGTGTTAAATTTAATTTGTAATGTAATAGCCGATTACAGTGATTGGGTACCCACCACTTTCTCAGGACCGTTTTATGAGCTTACGCTGATATATCGGTCCTTCTCATGCGTCGCCTAGTTGACAGTTTTTTAATTTGCGTTAAATTTAATTTGTAATGTAATAGCCGATTACAGTGATTGGGTACCCACCACTTTCCCAGGTCCGTTTTATGAGCTTACGCTGATATATCGGTCCTTCTCATGCGTCGCCTAGTTGACAGTTTTTTAATTTGTGTTAAATTTAATTTGTAATGTAATAGCCGATTACAGTGATTGGGTACCCACCACTTTCTCAGGACCGTTTTATGAGCTTACGCTGATATATCGGTCCTTCTCATGCGTCGCCTAGTTGACAGTTTTTTAATTTGTGTTAAATTTAATTTGTAATGTAATAGCCGATTACAGTGATTGGGTACCCACCACTTTCTCAGGACCGTTTTATGAGCTTACGCTGATATATCGGTCCTTCTCATGCGTCGCCTAGTTGACAGTTTTTTAATTTGTGTTAAATTTAATTTGTAATGTAATAGCCGATTACAGGGATTGGATACCCACCACTTTCCCAGGACCGTTTTATGAGCTTACGCTGATTATCGGTCCTTCTCATGCGTCGCCTAGTTGACAGTTTTTTACTCTAATAGCTATCTCCATGCTGGACCGTGTATAGGGCGGCCCAGCAGGGAGATGCAAGCAAAGCCCAATCACTGTCCCACTGTCGCAGAAATAAAATTATTATTATTATTATTATATTTATTAGTATATTCAATTCAGTTACATGGTAGATAGCCGATTACAATAGTAAAGCTACGTGATGAATAATTGACGTGTTGATTTGTCAGATCTCTGCAAGTGTGGGCGGAGACGGGGCGGGCTCACAGCGCCGCGCTGCGCGACCAGCGCTCCGAGGCCGGCGGCTGCGGGCTGGGCGGGCCGCTGCGGTACCCGGATGCCGTCATCTTCTGGCTGCATTGCCAGCAGGTTAGTTGCCGACAATATTTTTTGAAAACAATAATTTTTCACAATTTCAGCTCTCCAGATTTTTTTTTTTTTATTTACTTTTTTTTTTTACTTAATTTTTATTTTTTTATTATTTTATATAATATTAAATATTATATAATATTAAATAAATAATAAAATAATATTATTTTATTTATTTTTTTTACTTAATTTACTAAATTTAATTTATTTTACAAAATCAATGGAATGTACTGCTTGTAATGTAGGTACATAGCTTAACATGATTGTCGTTTTAAGCCAAAAAAAAGAAAATATTTGTTTTTACATATGTCTAGGTACTCACTTCTCTATATATTTCAAATTTAATCAATTTATATATGTAGATTGAATATGTGAATTTATTTTTATATATAATATGTACGATTTTTTATCAAGTTTTATTTAATATAATATTTGTACCGTGCACATCACGCCATGTCCGATAAAAAAGCAAGATGCTCTTAGTCCTATTTCGTAAACCTCATGTTACCTAATATACACAACTCTATAATAGTGTTATAAGTTTATAATCTAATAAAATGATCTAATAAAAAAATACTATTGTGATTTAAGACAAAAATTTTGAATATCCCAATATGTACCAGTATGTCTGTCCGTAACTTTCCATAATGTCCGTATTTTTTAATATATTTTTTCTTTTTCTATTTTTTTTATAAATAAATAAATACTTATTCTTTAGGAACCGACATGTAAAAGTACCGTCATTTTCGACGGGTTACAGCTAGTAGATATAATGTATAAATATTTTATTGTTATTTATTAGTTTTCACTTACTTAATTATTGTCGCCGACATTTGGTACTACGAATATCTTAAATGTTAATGATCGTCATCTTTTAATTCACGGAGGTTTGATTCAAGAAAATAAATTTGGAACGATTCGCATTCTCAAAATTTACTTATTTATTTTAATTCATCTGGCTATCTAATTTAACTTTTTTTTTTCAATTTTCTCTAATTACAATGTCTTCTTGTTTACCTTAGATAGGTATAGATATCGATTTTGAATGAAATTTTCAAATTTGAATGAATTGAAATAGTTTTCACATATTATTTAAGAAATCCAGTATAAGTACAATTGAGCCATCGTACATCATAACCATGACGTATGGATTGGAGACTATGGCCCTTACAAAGAAAAGTGTAGAAAAGCTCAAATGCACGCAACGATCCATGGAGAGATCCATGCTTGGAGTAAGCTTAAGAGATAGAATTAGAAACGACGAAATTAGGCGAAGAACTAGAGTAGTGGATATCATGGATCGTGTAGCGAAGCTAAAATGCCAATGGGCAGGACACGTTGCAAGACAGGATACTACAAGATGGCCTCCCAGAGTTCTGAAATGGAGACCTTGGGAAAACAAAAGAGGCATCGGAAGACCTCAAAAGAGATGGGCCGATGATATGTCGCTGTGGGGGGAAAGAAATGGCTACAATTAGCCAACAACAGGGAAGAATGGAAAAATAAGGAAGAGGCCTATATCCAGCAGTGGAAAGACGAAGGCTGATGAAGAAAAAGAAGACAACATCATAACCACTCTGTTTTTTGATATCCACAGTACTCGCTAGCTGAATCTGATTATCATCTGAGCACCTTTGTATAAGTAATAGCATGACCGATCCAGAGAGGATATGTTTCGTGCCTTCATTGTCAACGTCCCTGTTTTTCATAGTCAAGCAATTTTGCGCGGAGCCTTGAAGCAGCGACAAGTGCAAGAGGGCGCTCTCGTGATGTAAACGGTGGCGACAGTTGTTTTATCACCGCTTTTAATAGCCCGTAATTTCACCACCAGAGAATATTATTTTTGTCTCATTCACGAACAAATTCAGCAACTTTAAGGCCGGTTATTTGATCCGAATATTAATTGACTAGTTAAGCTCAGTAAGTAGGAACAGTAACATAAACCTTTACGCTAATCTAATACAAAAAGCAAACATTACTCCTGATTGAAAATGCTAATGATAGTGTCAGTATTTAAAGAACAAATATCACTTAAAATAACAAATACCACAGTTAATACAAATCTGAAATCAATCAGTAAGCTCTAAAACGTAAACAAACATCAAATTTTTCACAAATTATGGGTAACTTAACGTTTGTTTACGTTTTAGGGCTTTTTGATTGATTGAATTCATTAATTTAACGTGTAAATCTTAAAACGACAAAATTGACGGCATTACAATGTTATATAATAACTGTCGAGATACAGAAATAGCAATATTGCTTATTTCATAATACGGCCGAACGTTTGAGCATTAATTACTACGGTTACAACTTCTCGCTTTAGGTAACCTTTCTACAAAGGGGACAATAATAATAATCATCATCATTTTTATTCCATACTAGCCGGGTTGAGTGTGCAAGACCTGGTCTGCCATACAAGTTTACGTATTACGTATTCAATTATACATGTGATGCAGAAGAAGAGAATAATCTATAGGAAAAGAAAAAATAACTAATAAATATTCTTGCAAAAAATTTAGAACTTCTGCATTAGTTTTTTCAATTTTTTTATTAGAACAATTCGAGAAAACATAAAATACGTAACATAAATTTTAAAACAGTAAATATGATAATAATATGCCGATAAATGCTCTTTATGGTTAATCCCTCGAGATATGACAGCCCGGTAAATTCCGTGCTTGCGTTATACTTCGGCCGCCGAAAAGAGAGATTTCGTACATTGACCCTACGCGTGCGACAAGGATACATAGCGTAGGGTCAGTGTACGAAAATCTCTCTTTTCGGCGACCGTAGTTTTAGCACTTAAGGGTTATAGGTCTTTTCATATAAGCTTGGAATTGCGTTAGTGTGGGTACACTGCGTAATTCGCGCATTGTTTCGTTGTTTTCACGGATACGAGAGGGGCGTATCTACAAGCTTGTATGAAAATACCTATTATACCTAACTTTGCATTTTCATAAAATCTTTTTTTTTTGTTTTCTTGGTTTTATCTTCGTTGGTTAAAGATTTTTTTAATAATTTGAGTCCAAGAAACATTCCAAAATTGGCTGAATTATAGTAAACTGAAGCTATCTGTGGTAGATGAATTTTTAGGCAAATTTTATTATTTTTTGCGTTTTTCTCGCAACTCCTCTTTTAAGACTGGTGGAGAATATATCTCAAAAACATATAACATTACATACGATTTTTTGTAATAAAATGCGTCATTTGCTTATTTTGCATTTTTAACTTCGATTTTCTGAAGAATCTTATATATTAGATCAAATTCATTAAAAAATTTTGAATTTCTCTTACGATAAAATAAATGATTAACTTTTGATCAGTCGAGCGAGCTCAAATTGAACTCACGCGCGCATATACACCGCACGCATGTATATGTACATACATATTTTTTATCTTCGTTTTTTAGTTATTTAAATGTTGCTTTACCGTTATTGGCAATCACTTTATGCTTTGATCGGAATGCCTCCGCGTACTCCCGTGAGAGCTGAATACCATTGACCTTCGCACACCACCTCGGCGGCTGCCGCTCCATCTGGCGAGTTCATTCATTCACCGCCACACGCGCCCTTATCTACTTTCTTCAGACACGATCTTCTTCTTCTTCTTCTTCAGAACCTCGTCTATTGCTTTAGCTCTTCCGTCGTTCACGGTTAATTGATACAACAAGGATAATACTATAACATCTACATATAATAATTTCGTTGTCTGTATGTCCGTAATGTTCGTAACTTGCTGGAATTACAACTTTAAATAGTCAGAGAGTTACGCGTAACCAGCCTGTTGGCCAGGTCATACGCAAAGGGTCGTTGTTAATTATTAACTGTTACTCGAGCGAAAACAGTTTGCTTGCCACAAATTGTTATAGCAAGGAGGAAGGCACCATGGCCAAACCAAAAGCGTCAAAGCTGAGGATCGGCACATGGAATATCACCAGTTTAGCCGGAAAGGAATCTACATGTATTAATTCCTAGGAAAAGTGCGATTCTTGAGGGTAGACGTCCAATGGGCCGCCCCAGAGACAGTTGGGCGAGGCAACTCCAGAAACTGTGAGGAAAGGATGGGATGAGAATGATGATGATGGTGACTTTAATATGATTCAAATATTATTTGTATTTGAACAAATTTGTTTCTCAATATAATTGCAAAATAGAAAACCTTCCTAATTTTTTTAAAATTATAAGCTGCTTCTTTCAATAGTTTTTCTATAATATAAATTCAAGTTGTTGAATGCAGAATAGTTAGATTGATAATGCCCTCAGAAGGCGAAACGCATCTCACAAAAATTAAAAGGTAGAACTAAAAAGAACAGTGTCTTTTTTATTTTCATATGTGTGAAAAAATTATAATGTTCACTTCGCCGTTGGAACTTTTTTAAGTGCACTTCTTCCAATATACATATTTTTAATACTAAAATTATTAAATAAAACATTTTGAATTTGCCTGAGCAAAAATTTTGTAGGTACATTGTCACAGCGTACATTACCAAATTTCATCACGATATGTCATATATTTATGACATAAAGTTAATTTATCGAAAATCACTGAAGTTCTAATATCTTGTTAATCGTTGAATTTCAAATTTTAGTGTGAATATTTGAGGCCCGACGGTCTGCCAGTTATGTCCCCTAATCGTAGACTCCATTTGGACTACTGCCTTTGCGACGCCCTGTATATTAGGAGATCAGATCAAGTTTTCCACTTAAATACCCGACTATCCCCCGCACCGTCTGACATGCCCTTTACATTCAAGAGATTACTATTTCGTGTTTGCCATGTCGAGTTCTGCGTGAGTTTTGCCATGAAACATTCTCACGGATGAAATTGAGCAAATACTCTTTATTTTATTTCGTGAACAAACAAATTGTAGGATGTTACATGTTGAAATATAAAAAAAACACTTAAAATTACCTACATTTGCATGTTCCCACAACAATTCTCATTATGGTCTGGAAATTACATATTTTTCTTCATTCGAAAACATACAGTTTTAATACATCAGAAAAATATACTTGAAAGTATTAAGCCAGAATGTATTTCTGGATCTCGTATCATATCAGTACATTTTACACGTATACATAACAAATTTATTATTTATTATACATACATTTTCTGTGCCTATTTATTTGAGCGCAAATAAATACAATCGATCTGCTAAACTTGTCATTCTAATTAGGTTTACATTATTATGAATATATTGTGATACGGAGATCGACGTTTTCCTAAACACAGCGCTTGGGCGTCTCAAATAACTTCCACCCGCGTACAAGTGACATTCCATCTTCGATCAAGTTTCTAGTCGCGAGCGTTTAGCCATTGTAGCCTTAACTAATTTGTATCTATTATATTTTAATCGCATCCTCTAAGTCAGCGAATATACCAAACGTGAGTATTTATTTTTGCACACCTGTTGCCTTTCTTACTTGCTTGCCACACTTTACAAGATTCCGCGGGTAGAGTCGAACTACTTCCTTGTCACTCTCCACATTGGTGACCATCACCATCCACTCCAAGACTGCCAAAAGTATTTTTTTTAAATGTAGCAACGTCCGCAGGTTTTGTGAAAATGTAACAATAATCGAGCTCACTCAATTCCGATTTAGTTTGGTAGGTTTGATTGCTCTGGCTCAGGCATGGCCGGGTCGGTAATACTAGTGTTCGATTAAAATGTTTATTGGCTTTACAGATGTACCTCCTCTTTTACTAAACAGCTGGACGGGTCGTCGTGAAGAACTCATGAATTGAAGGTTAAGTCCGATTTCCCGGTTAGTATGTAGATAATGGGGAACAACCAAGAACGCTTATGTGATCACAATAATTACACACGTAATTATATATCTCGGAGTTGTTCTTTAATATGATTATACGGTGAGGCGATTGATGATTTAGAAATTCTGGAGACTTTTAATTCGTGGAACTGTATGGAGGGATATAGAGATTATTTTTAATTCATTTCCCACACAGTTCGATCGGAATTATTTTTTTAAATGTTCTCAATCGCGCGCCGTTACTACTTAATTAGCGTGAACAGAATTTCGCCCACTTTTGATGAACTTGGAGCGGGAAACTTTCGAAATTTAATTGTGAAAAAACCCGATTAATATAAAAAGTAGCTTTTAAATTAATGTCTTTGAAAAAAATAAACATGAGAAGAAGCAATGATTAATCACCGTAAAGTATTTTTTTATTAATAACCTCAACCTCAACCATCGCAGCCTAGAATTATTTTATTAACTCGAGATGGTTTTGATATAAGTGATGCGATGTGACTTAGGATGGTTTCCTTGCAAAATTTGGACATAATTATGCAGTAAGCATCCAACCCACAAAACATGGAACTAAAAAATATACCTACAATAATTAAAATCATGTGTGGCTGTCAAAATCTGTACTCATAGTGATGATGTATGCACATGTTAATAGCAACAATTCCAAAAACCTAACAGAGCAATTAATAAAAAATTAAATTTATCAAGGTTGGTCAACCGGGATATTTGAACCTCATTGACTATCTGAAAACTGAAGAAAAGAATTTCATACAATGTTTTTAATAATTTGAAATAATGTTTATAATAATATTTATACATATTTTTTTCACGATTTTTACTGTGCTTGCTTTCAAGTGAAATATTAGAAATTAATCTATGATGATAAAATTATCGTTCCTCGTATCTCCTGCCTCAGAACAGGTATTTCTATATACCTAGCGAGGTAGGTACTGGCTGAGAGGCTTGCAACATGTTTCAAGCATTTACTTGTCGTGTATACAATAAACGACTATTTTAGGCACTGAAATTTTTTTTTAAATGAGACGCGCAAATCGACACCCCATATATGAAGTATCGTAACCACCGCAAGCGACATTTTACGATTTTATAGTATTTCGCATGTATAAGATACATGTTTTAATTTACAATAATTGTATTTTATGAATACAGCAGTATTAATTGGTTTTGAAGCAACACTGTTTAAATTATCTAAATTGATCATCTTTTTTACGACGTATGTTATCGCATGGACTTTAGCACACTTTCCGCGGGGCGAAGCGCGAGCGACACCGTGATCGTAAATATTACTTATCAGTGTATTTCGTTCGTCGTACGTTAAACAGAATTTTAGATTTTTTTCGTTTTATGAAAATGGTATCCATACGAAGAAAACCAATAATATAAAAATAAATTGTGTCAGTAAAATATGAAAGAGTTTTACTAAGAGGCTTTAAAGATCAATCTGCATGTCATGAGTCCATTACTTTCATTTCCCACGCCTTTGATTAGTTCATTTGGCGTAAGTGGCGTTCCATCACGCCGACTGATATTATTATTAGAACTTCAGTGGAGAGTCCGTGACTCTTCCCCGGCCTTTCAATGCTGCTTAGTTAGCCCAGTCAACCGTACTGACCGCTTCTAGGACTCGCGTAATATTCTGGAACGCGTGGTGGTCGCGTTGCTGACCGGAATATAAATTATCTCCATCTTTTTTGTGATCGTAACATCATCAAAGTAAATTCTTGAAGCCTGAAATTGAATAACTAAAGAATGTTTTATTTAATTTTCTTTAACACTATTATGTTTGACAGCGCATACTTTTCTCCAATACGAAATACGTACGTACTTATTAGACATTAATTAATTAATTTGTATAGAACCAATAGAATACTTTACAATCACAATTAAAGAGAAAACTGTTCGTCCCTTCTCGCATCATGCATGCGGTAATGTTGAACGCGGGAAAGCATTTATAAAAACAAGATTTTATTAATTAAAAAATCGCAAGTGGGCTTTTGTGTAAGGATCCATTCAAGTTTTTTTTCTATATTGCTTACGAAAAAATGAGCCACTTCAGACAATAAAGTACTTACACGAATAATCAGATTTTAAATAAATTACAATGTACAATAAACACAATTGTATTTTGTTACTAAGTAGCTAGAGCAATTCGCGAAAATCAGTAGATCAAAAAACGGGAGACATGTTTGATCGCTAACTTTATTTTTTTTAAATTAAAATTAGAGATGCGAACACGGAATACATCTCATCAATATTCTTAATATTTTCAAGATAAATTCTTGCGCTATGGGGTTCGAACCACCGACCACTGCATCACTAAGCGATGTTCTTAACTAGATCAATAAGTTACTTACAATTTTAATAATAATTTAATTAATATACTTGCTCAATGATATCTTTTATAACCGTAAAATAATCTATTGGAATTCATCGGTCAATTTAATGATGGACGAATTTATTTTTTGAACCACCTTGTAAGCAAAATTATCATTAATTCTATTTTTTCTAATAAAAAATTTTATGTAGCATTAGGATAAACTCAAATTCATGGTTTATTAAAAGGTTTTTTGGCATTTGAACATCAAGCTTACCATACGTGTTAATGATTTTGAATTCAGCCGCCCTTAACATAGGAAACAGACGCTGTTTGTAGCCGCCCATTCTGGATCATGCGTTATGTGCCTGTTTATCCACGAGAGGTTTTTTTATTTCCCTCCTATCCTACATGTCTGCCGAGTGTTCCCCTATCCACCACCTAAGGATACGTCCTTTGGCGGCTACAGGCTCCGCCGAGGAGAATTAAAAATAAGGAAATCAGACGCCGGACAAAAGTTGTCGATGTTGTAGATCGCATTGCCAAATTAAAATGGGATGAGCAAGTCGTGTTGCCAGATAAGTAATAGATAAATGGGCACACAGAGTTCTAGAGAGCGGGTCATGTTGCCAGACAAAGAATAGACAGATGGGCGCACAGAGTTCAGTAATAATGTTTTATTATATTAAGTAATAAGTACAGAGAGATCTGTATTTCTAGGCACTTTAAGCTTTATTAAAATAACGCAAGCTCGACAGATCAAGCAGCCGAAATATATGTACCGACGTGAAAAGGTTATTTTTAAATAATTAATTATTAATTAATTTAATTATTTAATTATAAAGAACTTAATAATTAATTTAATTATTAGGTTCTTACATAACAATAGCAAGAAAACCCTACCAGCAAATTTGATCTAAGAGGTCAGATCTCAAAGCTATATAGATATTTAAAATATAGTGATTATGGGAGAACCCAGACAAAAATTTCATCACGAGTTGATAGATATGTTTGCAAAAGTGTTGTGATTGTTGAATCTGGAAATGAAGATATACTACTCTAATTTAAGGGCGATGCGGCTCTCACCACTTAAGGGCGCTTGGAGATTGCGCCTGCGCAGTGACTTGTGTTTTTCGTAATTTGATGTAATGTCAGTTTGTGCCATTATGAACAACAGGAATCATCTTCTTTTGTTAGATCCCTTATCTGTGTTGACAAGTCAGTCCTGGACAGGACGTCCAGCTCTCTTTATCTCTTTGATGGTCTCCCTGGTGGTCAGCGCCCCTCTGAAATCCCGCGCACAACGACACTGGTTAGTCTCGTCTGGAATGATTTGAAAAAAATTCTTAAAAGGAACTATCTTTAATATTTCAGGCAATAACTTTATGGTTAGACATTTTAATTATCAATATAAATAACTTAGTATATAATCACTTTAATTTAATTTTTTAAACCAACCTGTTTCGGAACTAAAACTCCTCACAATCCTCAAATTATAAAATAACTACGTGTAAAAATTAAAATTACTTACGATTTTGCGAATGAGAAAAGAAGTCAGTACAATTTTTACAATTTTACAAACATCGGAATTATTGATCACATCTCCTTTGTCTCTAGAAACATAATTAAAAATAAGGTTTTTTATTTTTACATTTTTTTGTACGTGTGTTACCTTTATCTGCCAAAATCCCCCGAACTCAAATGTTTCAAAGGCGGTTGCTCCACCGAGCAGCAATGCGCACCTAGCTGACGTCACAAAGGTGGAAAGATCGTCGTCCGGGTGGGAGGATGAGCCGGCGACAACCGCCGCACAAATTCGGCCCGATTCGTATGCAACGGGTGTGCGCGAGGCCGCCGACTGCTGCTGCTGCTGCTGGCTGGTGACGGGCGCGGTGCGGCAGGTTCAACGGCTGCGCTGCGAGACGTCCTTCAGCGGAGCTCTGCGCCCGGCCCAAATATCACTGCACATTCTAGATTTTGTTTTGTCTTTCTTTTTTCCCTTGATGGGAGCGGATTGTTCTTCTTTATTTTTTTTGTCCTGTCTTCGACTTGAAGCCTTCCACTGCCGCCGCCGTGAGATCTCGTCTTTTATTTTATAGAATTAATTTTAAGTATTATTATTATTATTTCTTGTTATCACTATATGTACTTACTCTATTGTATTTCTTTGATTTTGTTATTTACACTTCTATTATTTTGTTATTTTGGGTTCCTTTTACTTTTTATGTTATTTTCCTTGTATTTAAATTATGTATTTTGTTTTTTTTTTTAATAAAGACGTATCTTGAGGCGGGGACTGTGAATGGTTTTGTTCGAGCGGCCGTGCCACTTCGCAACGGTTTAACGACCGGTGCGGAGCAGCACGGTCCTGCTTGTTAGTTGAAAAAAAATGTCAACCTGGAGACGATTGAGTAGGACCGATATGGAAGCTTTTGCTCTTAGAACGTTCCTAGGTAAGCGGTGGGTACCATTCACTGCACATTCTAGAGCTTGCTCATTTGATCGGTACTATTCCGTAAGGGAGATCGCCAAATGTATGAAGACAAAGGTATACTGTAATTTTCATGATAATGAAGCGGTAAATATTGTTACGGATGGCGGCCGTGGGAAACAAATGACACACTTGAAATTATTTAATGTTTTATCATCATCATCATCATCATCATCTTCATCCCCTTGTCCTAAGGGTAGGGAGCCCAGACTCGACAAAGTGTTTCCATATTCCCCTGTCTTGCGCTGCTTCTGCATGAGTCAACCAGTCTAGACCCATTCTGTTTTCATATACATATCATTTTTTTTGTTTCTTATCCCAACTTAATCTGGGGCGGTCCACCGTCCGTCTTCCTTCCGGGGTTGCCAGGAGGATTCTTCTTGGCATTCGTTCCTCTGGCATTCTTAGCACATATCCAAGCCACCTCATTTGTGATTTTTCTATTTGTAGTATTAGGGGCTCTATGCAGAATGTGTGCCTTATGACAGCACTTCTCGCTCTGTCCATCAGTGTGACTCCCGCTACCCCCCTTAGAAAACTCATCTCGGCAGCCTGGACCCTTGCTCACACTCTCTCCGTCAGGATCAAATTAATGTTTTATTTAACACAATAAATCACTTAACACGATCTTAACATTTAACTTTAATTTAACGAACTTAACAGTATTATGTAATTCGGGCTAGTTTCGCACTAATACTCTGTGGAAGCGTTTTTTACTCGTCTCTTATCACACTGATCGCTGTCGAGCGCCCGGTAAGTACTCTTTTAATTTATTCCGCTGACCGCTTATAATTCGCCCTAATCGCTAGTGTTGGTTTCACTTGTATGGCCCTACTTCGCTGTCACAAACAATTGTATTGCTAAGCGTGTTGCACGCGTATTTACATATACTTTCGATTTTCTAGAAGTTTCTGATTTATTCCCTTGTATTCCAGACACCACCAGTAATTTCCTCGACTATGTGCAGTTCTTTCTGTTTCTACAGTCTTGCGACAATATTTAAAAATAAATTACTATATCTTAAAAGCAATAATCAAAGGAAAGGAGGAAGAAAAGAAAAAATAAATGAAAGAAGACATCAAAGAATGTATAACCTCTATCTAGCGGCATAGTTATGACGGCAAGAAACTACTATCGGTAGCCATTATTATTTGTTGTCGTTGTAAATTATTAGTTGACTCGAAAAATTATACAAGGTGTGCCAGAGACATAGAGTATACATACATATTAGGTCCTTAAATATGAAATTCACGTTTTGCCGTACTGGCAAATTTGATCTCAAATATCTTCTCTTTGGTTAGGAATTCCAAATCCAAATTTATACAGCTATTTACTCATGTATTTGTGTTTTGAAAATTATAATTCATTTGTTTTTTCCTCAATTGTTTTTTTCTTTGCGTCACTCAGTTTACAAAATGAAAAACTTGAAATATCGCGTTATTTACGAGTACGAGTTCCACCGTAGCACCAGGCTGCAGAAACGGCTCGAAGGATTAATGATGTGTATGGCGACGGTGCCGCAAAAGAAAACACAGTACGTTTTTGGTTCCAACGTTTTCGTTCTGGAAATTTCGACCTGCAGAACAAGCCCCGTGGACGGCCGGAGACCAAAGTTGATAATGAAGAATTGAAGGCTATTGTGGAAGCGGATCCATCGCAAACCACATCCGAGTTAGCTGCAGGCTGCGGTGTTAGTGATAAAACTGTTTTAATCCACTTGAAGCAAATTGGTAAGGTGAAAAAGCTTGAAAGGTGGGTACCTCACGAATTGAGTGAAGCAAATCAACAAACGCGCGTTGACTGCTGCGTTGCATTACTCAACCGGCACAATAATGAAGGGATTTTAAATCGAATCATTACCTGTGATGAAAAGTGGATCCTGTACGATAATCGGAAGCGCTCATCGCAATGGCTGAACCCTGCCGAACCAGCCAAACCATGCCCCAAGCGAAAATTGACTCCAAAAAAGTTACTTGTGAGCGTTTGGTGGACTAGTGCTGGTGTCGTTCACTACAGCTTTCTTAAATCTGGCCAGACGATTACGGCAGATGTCTATTGTCAGCAACTGCAAACCATGATGGAAAAGCTAGCTGCTAAACAATCGAGGCTGGGTAATCGCTCTAGGCCACTGCTGCTTCATGATAACGCTAGACCACACACTGCACAACAGACGGCTACCAAATTAGAGGAGCTTCAATTGGAATGTCTAAGACATCCACCGTACTCTCCGGACCTTGCCCCAATAGATTACCATTTTTTTCGAAATTTGGATAACTTCTTGCAAAGGAAAAAATTCAACTCCGATGGGGCAGTCCAAACCGCCTTCAAAGATTTTATCGATTCCCGTCCGAATGGTTTTTTAAGTAAAGGGATCGATGAACTACCTATGAGATGGCAAAAGTGCATAGATAGCAATGGTACATACTTTGATTAAATAAATATATTATAATAAAAAAAATCGGCTTTATGTTCCTCCCATACTAAACGCCAATTTCAAATGTAAGGACCTAATATATTAAATTATTCGAAACTATTCCGGATTATTCCGCACTTTCTTTACTTTAATCGTGGAATATTCTACAAAAAAAAAAATATTTTTTTTTATATTTCCGAGTCTCGAAAATGAGTTCACTGAATTTAGCAAACACTTTCTGACATATGTAAACTATTCGCTACATCCATGACAGCATTCCGTTGCTATGTTGTTGACGGTTTTTCAAAACAATCGGTAAAGACATTCCAATCCTCGATTGTGAATCGGTCCACGTACGCATTACGCAGACAGTGAGGGAGGTATATTACGTCTGCGTCTCTATCACCTGCGTGGTTAATTGCCTAATTCACAAGGAAGTAAATAGCCGAGACTCGAACCTCTGAATATTCAGTCCAGAGGACATGACCCGGACCCGCAGTGCTCGCGCATGCGCCGCTGGCCGCCGAATGTGGAGGGAATTATTGGAATACTCGGGCGGATATCCTCATTACACGGCCAGTGAGCAGCGCGCCTTATCATTGCTGATGTAACAATGCTAATGGAGATATGTGTCCACTTCTCAACTTGTCAATGTATTCCATTCGTAGGCAACATTCTTCTAGCATTCTTCGAGCACAATCCTTCCTAACCACAATTCTTCGCGGCTACAATTTTTACGTCGCTCCACCGACTACTGGACCCCGACAAATCGTCTCCGTCAGTTGATGATCCCCCGAACAGTGGAACCTTCTGCCAGTTGATCCTTTACACATTGATCCTCCGGAAATTGATGCCCCAAAGTTTATTCGAGTATCTACATTCATATTCGAGTGTAGAAAGCCAAAAGGGCCGTTAGTGATTATTTCGAACTTTACAGGAGAGGTAAAGAAACTTCTGTCAATCTGATTTTGTCAAGGTTTCCTTTATTACTCCCTTTATATTCAAGTCAACAAAAAGTTTGGATCGATTTTTGACCCTTTTCCCGTGATCCAATCGAGCTGAAACTTGGCAAGTAGACTCGTGGCGACGATCAAGAAGATGTATCAAATTTTCGTTAAAAAAAAAAAAAAATTATAGTATAATTTCGGATTTTTAGAAATTTTATTGGTTTTTTCAAATTGGAATCATTAGAAAAGTTTGATTACGGCGGCGGCGGCCCGATAACGTCGCGGAATATTTTCTAAATTTGAATTACTCCGTCGGTATGCATAATAGGTACTTCACTACGAATGTCGAAAATCTAAATTGACTGACAAATGTTTTTAGTATTTAATCTTCAAAGCATGAAGTGTCTTATCAAAGCTCAAAACATCTGACATTTTAGAAATATATTAAATTACTGTAAGTTTAGTGTTATGTTATATGTTTTAATTCGTTTTTAATTGTTGTTATATTTTACAAAGAAAGGGAGTATAATAAAAACTTGGTTTTTATGGGTTACTTTTTTTTTAAAAATGTAGTAGGTACCAATCTGTATTCTTAGCTTTAAAAAAATATTTTACATTGTGCTTTATTAATTTAAAATATTCAAATAGTGGTTTTATACCAATTGTTTTCTTTTTGTTGTATTAAATAAATGTTTAGTACCCCTTGTGTGAGATGTTGATGTGGTCCTCACGTGGTCAGCGGTCATGTTCACGTAAGGCCACGTGGCGAGCGCTCGCTCAGGTGGGCCAGTCATCGCCCTCGGCCGCAACTTTGAATGGCGAGGTCACTACCAAACATTCATTACCGATACAGAGTGACAGCAAATAAATATTGTGTAGCGTTTACATACCTATACAATAATTACTCGTGTGTATAGATAGGCGCTGATTGAATAAAATAACGCCGCACGCTGCTGTGCATCTATATAACAGGCGAGTGCAGTGGGAACCTTGAAGCGTGACTTTTTTATAAACGTATATTTAAAAAAAAATAGAAATAAAATATTTATGCCATAGATTATTATGATATATCAAAATATGAATACAATGATAATAATTGTGATAAAAAATTTACGAAATATTTGCCGTATTCCGGATTCTTTTTCCAAATAGATGGTTACGTAAAAGTCATGCTGCGATGTTCCCACTGCACGCCCCTGGTATATAATATATATAAAAATAAAGTACCTGCATTCTGAGCCTTATGTTTTTTTTAATAGTGAGGCGTATGACCATTTTTCGAATCGAAATATAATAAAATATCTTAATATCATGTATAAAAAAAACATTATAGTGAAGCCACGATCAATTACCGTCGGTGCCTTAAAGCTATTCAATGTACACTTGTGTAAAAAGTGTCGCTCTAACTTCAAATGATGAGGAAAACGTGGAATATTTTAAAAGTAATTAATTAAGAGTACATATATATGGAATAAATAAAAAATATCACTTTTTCCTTACAATATTCCCATTTTTTTTACCTTTTTGGCTTTCCGTTTTTTTCTTCTCAAAAAAACTGTATTCCTAATAGGAAAATTTACAATACTCTTAATGAAGGACTCTTTTTTCTTATGATTATATCAAAATTGAATACAAATAATTACTTATTAATTAAATAACTTTCGATATTTCTCACAACCCTTCAATTCCTAAAGGCGCCAAGGTGGCACATAGAGACTAATATTACCACGGGTTCACTGTGGTCCGGAAACACCTGTAAACAATTAATGAAGCTTTGGTTGTTTTTATTAATATTAATTGTTATTTAACAACTTATTGTACTTATTATTATTCGCTCAAAAGTTCCACTCGTCTCCAGTAACACTCTTTTCGCCTATTGGTCTATTCTCAGTTTTCAAATTTAGGACATTTTTTGCCATTTTTATAAATTGATTTTCAGTTGTAATAATAAAAGAATCCATGGTCTAGAGACGGTAGTTCTTTTTAAATAATTTTCGTTGTGTTAATCTAATTAATTTCGGTTTTTAAGGTTTACTGCTTTTTATCAATTTTAGTGAGTCGGCAAAATTTAAGTACAATAACTTTTTTCATGATTTATTTTAAAAAGTATTAAGTATAATATGATATTGGTAAATACATATATCGATCTTCACTTTCAAGAAAGTTTGAATAAATTGTGTCAATATAGGTGTTTGACATTTTTAAAAATGCTTTGATCACGATTGATTAATGTAACTCCTATATTTTATTGTATTCTATTTTATGTTTAACTGAAGATTTAATGGTTACCTATTCGTTATTATGGTAGTTTAGATATCTGCGGTATTTAGTTGTTTTTTTAAGGAAATGTTCATTGCGAAACCTGGAAGCAGATTAGACAATAACTACTCCGGGAAAACTTTGAAAGATGCGCTTTAAAAAATTCATAACAAATGGAAGTTTTCGGCTCATGAAATGAAATTAAGTGAAATGAAAGTCGTTGGTCTCGAATCCTTATGATAGGATATATATTTTTATCATCGTATAAAATAGAGCCAACGTTGTAAATGCTGAAGAGATTAAAAAGGTCCTTCATAATTCCATATCTTTCTAGTTTAGATTTTACAATTCTCTGCAGGTGGGAAAGGTTAATTAGATAAAAGAAATTTCAGTTAACAATTTCATATATTACAGAAAACATAGACAAGCTTACAAAAGATGTCAAAGTCATTCAATAAAGAATATCAAGTATTGACTGATCATTGGAAATATAATAAATCAATAAGAAGGTACAAATGAAACGTTTAATAAAAACAGTTAATCAAATAGAATAAATAAAATTGTTGATAATCTTCTGTAATAGCTATTCAAGAAATAAAATTGTGAAATGTAAACATGATAAAATTTACTTCAATTACAAAATTTAATTAAAAGCAATATTCCCATATTTGGTTTCATAATGGGTAGAATTTACACTGTGAAACTAAGAAAAAGAGTTATAATCATCACTCCCATATTGGGTTTTTTTGTAGTAGGTAGAATTTACACTATTAAATACAAAAAAAGGACATTTACCTTCTGAAAAACCTTGTTCACCGTTATAGACATGTCAAAATTGAGTTATTTGGGGTTATCTGTATGCAACTAGTGTGTTCATCGATCTTTCAGAAGATAAATATGTATCAAATGTAGATTTACCCGGACAGGGTAGAATGTTATAACAATCAGGCACAATTTCGTATGTAATCATATATATTTTCAAAGCAAATCTGAACCGTTCGACCGATCGGACTCAAATTTTGGAGAATTGTTCTTAAGGACCCGGTGGTTAACATTGGTGAAATTTCCCCCCTATTCTTTTACCCTTTCTCCTCCCCCTGATATATTTTCGATGCAAATCTATATCGTTGAATCGAAACTTTATATATATATATATATATATGTGTGTGTGTGTGTGTGTGTGTGTGTGTGTGTATACTGTCTATACTGATGAAATTTCAGTGTAATATTTCATAATGTACAAATAGAGAGATTTTCAAAATCAATTCTTAAATTTAACCAAAGTAACCACTAGAAGTACACCACTTGTCAACCATTCCATAAGCACATTTAAAATGTGTGAAATAAAGTAATTGTGATATTTATACAAATATACCTCACTCACGTAAACATACTCATACACATTCACTAATATATACATTCACCCCATTCGGTTGCCCAGTAATTTTTGTGTAGCATATCTAACAAAATTGCCTTGTAATTTTACACTAAACCATTATTTTTGACCGGTTGTCGAAACCCATTCATTCATAATTCTCATTCATACTTTATGAACCATATATCGCTCGATATCGTTGAAAGTAGAAAGAAAGTAGTGAAAAGTGCAACAGAAATGTAATGAGTGAAAAATTAATACAATAATTTGTAGCAACATACAAGCTACTCCGGCCTCCTAAATCAACAACTCAATCCCGCAGTATAAAAAACTTAGTTTAAGTACAAAACATTGATTTGACCCGTGTTGACCTACAACAGTTCAGAAACTTGGACCCGTACCAAAACCGATAAGCGCGCTTTCTATATCATATAGAGAAAAGTGCTGCAAAGAAATATGAGCCAATACGGGAACGCGATAGTTGACGCATAAAGTGTTATTCATCCTGGAACACTACAACCTCTTCTACATTCTTCAGTGCGAAAGCCCGTAGAATAGACTACTCAACGACAGAAGCATATCCTGAAGCCAGATGGTCAATATGCCGAAACTTTGGTGATTGAAACGCACAGGAATGCTCGGGCAGCTGGTGCAGATAACTGGAGGACACGGCATGGTGGACAAGAAAGGAGGAGATGAAAGAGATTCTTAGAAGGAACTAAGGCCCACCGATTTTCATTGCCATCAGGCGAATACTTTATTCATTTATTTGTGTGCATACGGTGAATGGCACCATTGTATTAAATTTTAGAAGTAAAGAGATATCCTTACAGGTTAAACAGTATTATAAAGAAGGCAATCAAGATAAAAATCATAAAGGCATCTTCGTTAAGAATAATTTTATAACTTTAACACTGTTACAGCTCTACTTAATTTATATAGCTATCTTCACCTGTCGATGAGAATTTTTGATTCTATCAAAACTCGAGTTGTGTTAATAAACTCAAGTAAAGTTAAAACTGTGCTTCATTTACCGAATTATCTTTAACGAAGATCATTTTTCTATCAGTAGCATAATCACAAAGGCAGTACGCATTTAAAAAATAACAAAATACAAAAAGCAATTACATAAAATAAGATACACAGAAAATTAATTAAATAAAACAATATATGATGCGAAAAAAGTCAACCTATAAACAACCAAATACAAGCACAGTAAAACATTACAAATTTACTATATAAACTATCACCGTCTCAGAAACGAATGCATGTTTCTCTTGAAAGTAGCTGTCATGGAATTTATATAGGTACTCCATGAACTCACTGTACTCATTACCAAGTCTGTGTAGTCAAGCTGTCATGGAATATATCTACAAACTTACTTACTAATTGCCATATCTGTATAGTCAAGCTCTCATGGAATATATATACAAACTCACTGTACTCATTGCCAAGTCTGTGTAGTCAAGCTGTCACAAACTCACTGTACTCATTTTACTCATTGCCAAATCTGTGTAGTCAAGCTGTCATGGAATATATCTACAAACTCACTGTACTCATTGCCAAATCTGTGTAGTCAAGCAATCATGGAATATATCTACAAACTCACTGTACTCATTGCCAAATCTGTGTAGTCTCGACAGAGATGTGTTCGTAGATTCAATTCAATTCAATTTATTTTTTTATATAACATTTACATTACAAACAAAAAATTTAATTCATAAATGTTATAAATAAGTTAGAATTATATAAGCATATATAAACAAGCTAATATTAAACATTATAAAATCATTCACATCAAAGGTGTAGGAGAATCCTGTTTCGGAATACCCTCTCAGAGACATATCGATAGATATGTCAGGAACAGATCGATATCCAGAGTAATATTGTTCAGAGTTATATTCGTAGTTATCGTATTAGAATATATATTTTGATCGCGTTACCGTTGGGCGATGATAGTAGATAGATATAATAATGTTTATTTACGATATAATGAATGAACAAAATAGGAGCGTATGTAAATCTGATTAATCATCATCATTAAAAAAATGAGGTGGTTTGGTTTCTCATGAATGAGAAGAGGAAAAGAGATAAAAATATATGGATTGTTGAAAGACCTGGCACTACTAGCTTATTTGATGTCGGCTCTGCTTCAACGATTGAAGAGCGCACATGAAAATATTTACATAATTAAGAGGAAGAAGCAAGCATCTTCCACTTGTATGTAGAATATTCTGATTCACGTTTGTATCACTCTGATCATTATCGAACACTTCTCACACGTCGGTAGGTACTTTACTGCTGCTAAAAAAACGCACTAAAATCGCAATATCTATAATTTTTTCTATGCTGTCAAAAACAACTGATTCCAGGTGTTTTGCGAATCTATTAGTTTATTCTAGACTCTTGCATTAATTTTTAATTTACTGTAATATGTCCAGAGTGCTGTAAAATTCTCTATGAAGTATTATTCTTTCCGTTTCTACACTTTCGTGACAATATTACGAAAAGCTTAAATGTTGCACGGTACTCGTATATCGCAATTGCATAGACCCATAATTAGAGGTATTAAGTCTGCGCATTATTTTTCTTTATCTCGTCAAAAGTTTTTAAAAATCTGGCGTAAATTTTATATTCAAATAATATGCATCCGTAAAAAGATCACAGCCTTAAGCGCTTATCTACATGAAGCGATATAGAATCGGGAAATGCAAATTTTTAAACTGCAGGTAATAAAAGTTTTTTCGAACGCCTGCAATTTAACATTATTTTTGCAACGTCTTTAAATATTTTTCCTCTTGCGATTTGATTACCTTCAGTTCTATTAACTTTAATCGTCCATTTTCAAAACATTATCTACATATTACAATACTTTAGTACCTTCCTACAACAAAAATTACACAGTTTAGTGAATTCTCACTTATTTTATAACTCGTCTCAGATCGTTAATATTAGGTCCTTTCATATGAAATTGGCGTTTTGCCGTACTGGCAAATTTGATCTCAAATATCTTCTCTTTGGTTAGGAATTCCAAATCCAAATTTATATAGCTATTTACTCATGTATTTGTGTTTTGAAAATTATAATTCATTTGTTTTTTCCTCAATTGTTTTTTTCTTTCCGTCACTCAATTTACAAAATGAAAAACTTGAAATATCGCGTTATTTACGAGTACGAGTTCCACCGTGGCACCAGTGCTGTAGAAACGGCTCGAAGGATTAATGATGTGTATAGCGACGGTGCCGCAAAAGAAAACACAGTGCGTTTTTGGTTCCAACGTTTTCGTTCTGGAAATTTCGACCTGCAGAACAAGCCCCGTGGACGGTCGGAGACCAAAGTTAATAATGAAGAATTGAAGGCTATTGTGGAAGCGGATCCATCGCAAACCACATCCGAGTTAGCTGCAGGCTGCGGTGTTAGTGATAAAACTGTTTTAATCTACTTGAAGCAAATTGGTAATGTGAAAAAGCTTGAAAGGTGGGTACCTCACGAATTGAGTGAAGCAAATCAACAAACGCGCGTTGACTGCTGCGTTGCATTACTCAACCGGCACAATAATGAAGAGATTTTAAATCGAATCATTACCTGTGATGAAAAGTGGATCCTGTATGATAATCGGAAGCGCTCATCGCAATGGCTGAACCCTGCCGAACCAGCCAAACCATGCCCCAAGCGAAAATTGACTCCAAAAAAGTTACTTGTGAGCGTTTGGTGGATTAGTGCTGGTGTCGTTCACTACAGCTTTCTTAAATCTGGCCAGACGATTACGGCAGATGTCTATTGTCAGCAACTGCAAAACATGATGGAAAAGCTAGCTGCTAAACAACCGAGGCTGGTTAATCGCTCTAGGCCACTGCTGCTTCATGATAACGCTAGACCACACACTGCACAACAGACGGCTACCAAATTAGAGGAGCTTCAATTTGAATGTCTAAGACATCCACCGTACTCTCCGGACCTTGCCCCAACAGATTACCATTTTTTTCAAAATTTGGATAACTTCTTGCAAAGGAAAAAATTCAACTCCGATGGGGCAGTCCAAACCGCCTTCAAAGATTTTATTGATTCCCGTCCGAATGGTTTTTTTAGTACAGGGATCGATGAACTACCTATGAGATGGCAAAAGTGCATAGATAGCAATGGTACATACTTTGATTAAATAAATGTATTTTAATATAAAAAAAATCGGCTTTATGTTCCTCCCATACTAAACGCCAATTTCATATGTAAGGACCTAATATTTAGTTGCCCATTTTCATTTGCTAATTTGAGAATTATGCATCAACCATATTTATGTTTCCTTCTTCCAAATATAGATAATATAATTATGTTAATAATAAAAAATTTAATAAATTCTCATGTTGCAACTTCTTCCACGGTTCATAATTGATTTTCTTCAAATAATCATTTCGTTAATTAGTAAGGGTCAAATTAATTTACCACGATAAAATTAACATTCTATCTTATTTATTAAAATAGTTGTATTGAATATTATTGTTGATAAGGAGGACGCAACCTTAATTACAGATTTAGGTGTCTATGTATATATTTTTATTGCATCATCGCTCGTGTCTTGTTGAATATCCTGGGTAATATGTCAGTGTCAATAGGGGAATATGACATATATTTCTTTTATCCGATTTTTTACCAGAATATAATGGGGATTTTGCTAATTAATACCTTTACAATACAATACTTTACAGTTGTAGCGAAAAATCAAAAACTCTTCTTTGCCCTTGTAGAACTGCAAAAGGCTTATGATATAGTTACAAGAGGAAAGTTATGGAAGTTACTCTCTAGTTACAGGATGAATAGTAAACTTATACAAGCAATTGCATCCCTATACGATGGAAGTACTGCGTGTGTAAGAAACAATTACACCATTAAAAACATTCACACCATGGTTTGATATTACAAAAGGTATCAAATAGGATTGCGTAATTTCTCCATTCCATCCATTGAAGGAGAAAAGAGACAACGTGTGAAAGACTAGCAGGCAATGAATGTTTGGAACAAGTAAATAAGTTTGTAAGTATGGGAAGGCTGAGAAAGATATCGTGACTGCAGGAAATATGGCGAACGGTGCTTTGATTACAATAATTTCTAATTGAAATGATTGCAATCAATTAATACCGAGGTAAGACTAGCGGTACACAGTGGAATTCTGGTACCGACAATAATGTATTAAAATGAAGCCTGGAGCTAGCAGAATGAGAATGAGAGTAAACTGACTGCAGTAAAAATGAGATCACTTAGGTGTGGAAAATCAATTTATAAAAGAGAAAAGAATTTACTTTCTGTCTTTTTTTTTAAGTTTTGTGAATCGATGATGTTATCCCAATGGAAAGGGGTGGGTAAAAAAGGCCAAAAAAAGAAAGCCTACATCCAACAGCGAAGGTATGTGTGAAGAAGAAAAAGATGGAGAAAGAATGTACAAATTAGGAATGAAATAAAACCTTACCTTAGCAGAATGAATTGAATTAAAAAGCGTCGCTCAGCTGGTTTGGGTAGGTTGATTATTATATTATAGACCAAATTAGATCAGATACTGGAAGATGGTATTATTAGGAGCTGCAACAATCTTCGACCTCGCTTGCGAAGATGTATGATTGTGGATGAGGCGAGAGTTGTGTATCAAGGCAGAAGAGGGTAGCGCTCCGTCCTCTCTGCCTACCCCCGTGCGAAAACGGCGTGATGGTAAATAAGTAATTTTCAATTTCAATTTATCTAGAATTAAATACACAAGAGAGAGCTCATGTCAAAGTTGTAAGAGAATCCTGCTTCGGAAAACCCCTTCTGAGACATGGAACAGATCAGTATCCAGTGATGTTGTTCAGCATAGCGGTAGCTCTTCCAACAGGCACAACCTCGGCAGGTTGTTGGTCCTGTATATTGGAATGTGAAACAATCTATGTTCGAGTTGTCTTAAGATAATTATCAGGAACATACAAACCAATAGTCCGCATAATTTCAGGATTATCGATCGACCGCGCGACAATCGATAAAAATGCGTAATCAAATTCCTTCTAGTTTCTAAACTGTTGTAACCAAGCGTACCCTAGAGAAACTTGGTTGAGCCCAGGATAATTCCCGTACTCTCTCACGTCAGTAAGTATTTAAGTAAGTAACATTTTTGACCAATGCCGCTTTGCAACTTCTGTCCAAGGTAATAAACGAGCGTCATTTTTCCCGTTAATAATACGCGTGCATGGGAACACAATATGTTTTATCTGGTTGCACACGCATCCTGCTCAGAGACACCAAAACAAAGAATAATTATTTTAAAAGAAAAAATGTAGGTGCATCATATATTTTCTTATAGTGTTCATTTTTGATTCTTACGTGTGTATGTGCAATATGTACTATACAGTATCTAACTGAAAGCAAATATATACGATGTGGGACACTCCAATTATTTACAATACGATGCGGGAAAATAAAAGTCCTCTGATAGATACAAAACGGTACTCATAGAAATACTGGGACTATGTACTACGTAGGTATTAGACAGATAAAGCAAAATATGTGTACATGTTTAGTAAGAGATGTTCCATTTCACCACAGTTTAGTGCCACTCCGCTAATCAAGGGTTTTTGTTTGCTGTTGAGATGTTGAGGAACCTAATAACCTAACCTAACCTGACCAATATTTTTACATGTAGGTATGTTCTAAGAACATACTGGAGTTTCCAGAAGGATGATTAATTAATTATTTATAAATATATTTAGAGGTATCACTGCCAGAAACTAAATCTATGTATAACTAGTTCATGAGAAAACACTACAGATGTCTCTAGCATAGTCCATTCAAATAAACGAATGATTGTCAGATTTGGAAAATATATAGAACTTTCAAAAAATTTGATAATGTGTGGATGATGTTATGGTGGAATTGGTGAACGTCGCATTTTGCAGAGTGAACACTTAAGCCAGCTCATACAGGTTATAAGCCCTGGGCCATTGTATAATAACTTCGTCCCTGTGAGACTTCTACAATTTATCTAAATTATTATTTTTTTGTTTAAAAAACGATAACTATTAATTTAAAAAGAGTTACAAATTATATTTTTTTACAAAGAATGGTGATAGATTAAAATATGATCATCATAATAAGAATACATAAGTGTTGAGAGTTTTGTCAGTCCTTTTATGTATGGATTCATTGACTGTACATTGAACTCGGATATTGATTGGATTTAAACTAATCCGATTCAATTATACGTTTATGTTTCTGACCGGCTCAGCCTCGGTGGAGTTACTCGTAAATGAGTCTTGCTCGTGCAGCACGTGTGACAGAAGAGAACTGGCTCAGGTGTTTGTTACGTCTGCCAGAAACGTACAGCATCGGGCTGCTGTATCACGAATGCACAATACAACATATCTAGAAACTTAAAATGATTTCATCAAAATTTAGTATTTAGTTGCAATTTAAACCATATACATTCCTTTTCTGCCATTTTTAATTAGACAGTCAGTGATATCTGGGATGTTTTATATTTTTCTATTTTGTACATTTCACTGTCAGAGCCACTTGAGAACAAAAACACGATCGAATTCTCTCGAACATTCCATAAAATTCTAGGACACCCTACAACAACAATACGGAATCGCCTAGAAAGCTCCACTTGCTTCTCGTAATCTCTGAAATCAGTCTCTCGAGGTGACTGGGCGGTTGTCGAAGTATCTAGGAGGCGATGTTACCTCTAAATACAAGAGCGTCAGGCGACGCGGAGTCAGTCATTTGTGATTTAACCTACTTGATATTAGTAATAGAGCGAGACCAGCGTTAGAGATACCAGCGATAACATATAAAGGAAGTTCCTTCCGGAACGAGAAGTTTTTCTACGTGCGAATATTGAACGGAGTTTATTAGAAAGTGATCGAAGCAATAAACACATTATCTGTGTGATAATAAGTGTGTGAAATATTCTGGAAACATTAATTGACCATAAATTTAAGAACAGCCCTCCGATTTAACTCGTGTCCATTGACTTTTCATAAATAAATTAATCTTTAAATTGTTTTAATGTTTTCATTTGCCTCCCACAGCCACGTCCTGTGACAATACATTTATTAAACAGCCATTACGGACACTCCAAACTCCACATTACAATACGACAATATGATTGGGGGCCACACGAGCTTAGAGAAAGTACAAAAAAGTTTCTAAGATTTATACATTAGAGAGTACGGGCATTATCCTCAGCTTTACCCAAACGAATTCCTCCAGGGTATGCCTGGCTACAACAGTTTAGAGACTAGAAGAAATGTGTATCTGATTACGCATTTTTATCGATTGTTGCGCGGTAAGATCGATAATCGTGAAATTATGCGGAGCATTTTTTTGTATGTTCCCGATAGTTACCTAAGACAGCGTCAGCATAGATTGTTTCACATTCTAATGTACAGGACCAACCTGCCAATGGTTACGCCTGTTGGAAGAGCAACTGCTACGCTGAACAATATTACTCTGGATATCGATCTGTTCCTTTCTCTGAGAGGGTATTCCGAAACAGGTTTCTCCTACACCTTTGATATGAATGATTTTATAATGTTTAATATTTGCTTGTTTATATTTGCTTATATAATTCTAACTTATTTTTAACATTTATGAATTAAATTTTGTGTTTGTAATGTAAATGTTATATAAAAAAAATAAAAATAAGTTGAATTGAATTCCCGCATGTAATAAATTTATTCACCTTGACTATTACTATCCGTAGACGTAAGGCCCTGTCTTGATTCTCAATATATATGACTATGTTTAATTTCTTTGACTACAACTTTTATATTCAACTTTTTAATGTTGTTTTTTATTTGGAATACAGTGTGTATTTCACAATAAAACATTTTCAATTAGTTGCTTTGCGAATTTCTCATATTTAGTTTTATTTTATTACAATCAATGTTTTTTTTAAATTCTTGTACAAACCTATCATAACAATTTACTATGACCACCCCAAATTTAATGATCTTGGAGTGTGTGCAAGTATTTTTTTTAATTATGTCATTTCGTTGTAAAATGATTAATTGAGCGTGGCTTCTAGGGATGGGTCGTCGACGAAACGAGACCGTCCACGTCCATCCATCGACGAGACGATCAACTAGTTGAATTCGTCAACTAGTCGACGCGTCAACTTCGTTACGCGGACGTTCTATCTAAACATCGGGACGATGGTCAACTGTCTACGGTTCGACGCGACGCTTCTCGACGGCTCAACCGTTGGCTATTTTTATGACGTTAATTTTTAAAATTTAAAGAATTTCGAAGGAATATAGTTTCGGAGAAAGTAAAACCGCTACTTTTGCTTATATGTATAAAGAAATATTTTATTATTTATTTGTTTACGCACATTATAGGCTTTATATTGTTTTATATACTTCTTTCTGTATATAATAAAGAAAAAAGTAGGTATACACAGCAATATCAGGTGTAAGCAGTAAAATATTAGTTCAATAAAAAATAAAATAATTAAACAGAATTGTTTTATTTTATACAGCGCAAAATTGGGAATTCACCGAAACGTCGCACGTGCACATCGCACAAATCAAGTAAAAAATAATAGATAATAGCTTATTAAGCCTATCTTACCCTACGCATGCATTCAAATTTCAAGTCTGTGTTATAGTTCGTGTACACAGATCTGCACTCTATGGTCGTGTACTTTAGAGTTGAAATAAAATTACCCGTCGAGCCGTCTATGACGTCTATGGCGTCTACAAGTCGACAGCGAGAGATGAGAGAGAAATAAACGGAGACGTTTTGTCTTGCTCTCGCTCGTTGCTTTGCACGAAGTTGAATCTCGAATCGTCCACCGTTCACGGCGTCCGCCGTCCACCGTCTACGAATTCAACTAGTCCATGCGATAAACATAAACCGTCGACGCGTCGACGCAACGCCAACGGTTGATTTCAACTAGTCCGTCCATTCAACGCCCATCCCTAATGGCTTCCCAATTAATATGATTAAAAAACATATTTCAGATGAAAGTTTGTTTGGCCAATTCATTACTCAACGTTTTTGAACAAATTTTTGTAATATTTTTTTAATAATACCAATTTAATATTATCAGTTCAAAATCTCACGAAAGCATTTGATTTCGATCCTGACAAATGCTTTAATTAATGTTACAATAGAAAATATTATTAATATTATGGCAGTATATTTATAATATTTAACATTTTTAAAATTATTTTTTAACTTCCTTAGTATTTCCGGGCCCATGATTTTCTTTACGAAATTATGCTCTACTAAAATTTTATTTTTTATAAATCAAAACACGAACTTGTTAAACCACGTCTTCTTTACTTTCCGTTAACTGCGCTACATCTCGCCGTCACAAATAAACTAAAGGTGTTAAGCACGTAAGCTTTTACTCAATACTTGCGTACGCAGATGATGTTACTTTTGAAAAATTTAAAAAAATCATAACCCCCTTACTACACATCTTACAGTATGATACATATCTTGCAAGCAGTCAGATGACTTCGGTAGGCAGTAGAAATCGTAGTTTTTTTTTTAAGTCTCTCTTCCACGCTTTTAACCCACCGCTTTGTCGGAAAAGTCACTAGACATAAACTTTAGCTGGAACACTATTCCGAAATTCGCATTTTGTACACGTCGTACTACAATATTCCATATATTTTTAAGAAATTAAAAATAACAACGTTGTTTTCTTCTCACTATAACACTTGAATTAAAAAAGTTTTAATTATAAAGTTTTCGACGCTTACTGCGTCATCTTCAGTAATAAACTTAACTAAATCTTAAAACTAATGACTACTTGTTGGGTCTGGTGTGGGAGTGGAGTGGTGGGAAGGGGTAGGCTTACGGGGCGGGACTAATATGGATAAGAGGGGGGATGTAATATAGGGTGTTTAATATTATTTCTTTATTTCTTTTTGGTATTTGTCTGTAGGGTTTTCCGGTATTTGACAATTGTTGATGTGTCGTTAATGATGTCTTCAATTTTGCTAATATATTCGTTTTTATAGAGAATGACTATGCTATTTTGCCTTGTCGGCTCTGGTACATATTAGATTTTTATTTTTTAAATTTCATTTTTTATCCAATGAATCTGGCCTGCTTCTATTCCTTTTTTTGACCGAATACGATTTGCTTTTACACTTTCAGATAACTGCTAAGATTCATTTTCGGCATTTCAATCGCAAACAGTCTGTCGTTTCGTTCCATTTGTTTCGATGTTTGTTCGATCATCATCATATCAAATTAATTTGATTCCGTTCCTTATCTGGCTGAGCGCAGATGGTCCTGTAGGGCCGGCTTCGCACCCCAACCGAGCCGCCACTGGACGCCCTATAGCCCTTAACGGTCGGCAAAATTCGAGTTCCTGTAATTGGGTAATAAAAAGTTTGCTGCGCTTCTGCTCGGGTTAAAAATTATCCCCTTGGTAAAATTAGGACATCGCCGGTCAAAAATAGCCACTTTTTAAAAATAGGAAATTTTAAAATTAATCTAAGAATACAATTTTTATTTGACGTGTCGTTGTTTCCTAATCCGAAGCGATAGCTAAATAAAGCATAAAAATTCATTTATTCTAATTCAATTACACATCCATGAACAAAAGTATTAGGCCACCTAAATTTATTAAAACTGAGATGAGAAACAAGTTTGGTTTAAAATATACTTATTTATGTATAATTTTCGCGAAAACATTTGAAGACCCCATGGCAAGAAGTTGTTTTGAGATAATTAGACATTTGCATTACGCCTTTGAAAAATATATTTTATTGCTAATTCAAGATTAATTTTTATTGATTTATGTCACTAAAATATCAAAAAAGTATTTACAAAGTAAAAAAACGCATTTATGCACAAAAAATAAAAATATACTAATAATATAATCATTTTTTCGCCTCTGGAACTCATTTTTAATAGAATAGCACCTTTTTAAAATTGGTAAAACACGAACATCAATCAACCCTTCAAATTCTATCCGTTTTTACCATCCATTATCCAAAATTACAAAATACCTGGCATGTTAATTAATAATACAAAACATGGTATGTACCTTTTAAAATTATTGATAAATAATATATAAGTACATAATATATTATAATTGTCTTTAAATAAAAACAAATATGACAGTACTGCCAGAGTAAAATTTATTTTAACCATAAATATTCCAATCAAATCAAAAGGCAAGAACGTGTTAATTTCAGAATGATGGCATGAACATGTTATTATTAGATAACATGTTATTCCCATTAGTAACTGATTTGATTCTTATGAAAAAGTATAGTTAACATGTTCATCCCTATGATTTGAACATATTCTAATTATTTTTAAGTTCTGATTTTATTTCCAATGGAAAGAGCGTACAATATTTAATTTAGACGGTTTATTAACTCATTTTTGACAATAATGTTAGTTAACAACTTCTTGCCAACTCAACTCCCTCTTTGCTTTTCCAGTAAGTTCAGAAAATTCATTTTTGCAATATTTTAATGGCATTTTCTGTAAAACGTGATTTCCCGTACTGTATATAATCTTCTTTTTTCATCCCGTTTTTGGACAATTTTCATAAGAACTACTACAAATTTACTGTACAGTTATATAATGTACAGTTTTATAGTTGTTTGAATAGAGAAAATATTGAAATGTCAAAAGATTTCCCTCTTGCTCATGGGAATATTCATACAAAATAATCTGAGCTTTCATAATCCCTTTCACTCAATCCTCTTTTCCAAATCTCTTCAAAATATTTTTAGTATTTTTTTATGTAACTATATAATAATTGTTGTAGGTAGTTAAGTCATTCAGTCTACGCAAGTTTTGACAAATACCTATTAGATATTATAGTATTCAAAATATCGGGGTTCAATTTCTCTCAGAATAGTATGAAATAACAAATCCCCCGTGGAAATCAGTGAATTGAGTTTATATAACATTTGTAGTTTTCCATTGTATTTTTGTTTTTTACTAAAGCGTAGCGCGCTTTTTAATTCTAAAAAATCCTAATATAGTGCGACAGTTCTCTCGTGCCAAAGTTTAACTAGATATGACGTTGACACGTTTTATTTTGTCGCCAACGCAACGGTAGGTATCGTTAAAAAATATTATTTATATTATTCGTCAACTATTTTAGAATTCGCCGTTTTATTTTCATAAACTTCACTTAATGTCTGATAACTTATTTATTTTATCCTCTTCTTCAGTTGGGTATTTTTTTAATGTACTTGATTAATTATATTATTTATTTGACTCGTCAGAATGCTCTGGCACAAAAATAAACCGACAGTAATTAAGATAAATTAAATACAGAAGTCTAACAGAAACGAAGTTATTTATATGAGAAACGTGTATGGGAGTCTTTTTTAATGCGTTGGCCCAGGGCTTGCAACCTGTGTGAGCTGGCTTAAGTGATCACTCTACACAATGCAACGTTCACCAATTTCGTAGTAAGATCATCCGTACATTATCAAATTTTTTTCAAAAGTTCTATCTATGTTCCAAATCTGAGAAACTTTTGTTTATTTGATTGAAATATGCTAGAGACATCTGTAGTCTTTTCTCGTGAACGAGTATAAAGATATTCTCAGAACATACCTACGTATAAAAATATTGCTTAACCGACAGACATTTACAGTGGTATTTATCTACTAATTTGGCAGATTACTTCTCATAAAAAAATAGATAAATGTGGCATTTCAGCATTACTACTGTTTCCAAATAAATATATCTATCCCGATGGTCTCCCGGGACGTGAATTGAATTTCCGACCTCTTGGTCGACTAAACAAGTAAGTGGTATTGTATGATGGATATTTGTTACCAGTGGTACTTCGGATCAGTTTTTATAATAATTTGATATGGTCTGCAGAATATTGAAGATTGGATACCTTCCGTCGGCATTGTCTGCATTCGTATAGTCTGTTCATTTTTAATCATCTTCTCGTAAAATATTTAATTTTTTTTTTCATGGTTCACAAACAATGAAAAACACATATGATAAAGGTAATACAAATATAATACAAAAAGTGATTTTATAGAGTGAGACTGAACAAAGAGCCTAAACAGCTAATTTCGCAAGCTTGGTAATAGTTATCTTGTATTCATAGAAACTCTCATGAAATATGTCAATGAGGACAATGATTATATTTTATTTTGTTGTATGACCTTAACATTCTAGATATAGAGTTAAAGTGGGCCGTATTGTTATTGAAAGTTTTAAGAGAAAGTGTATTATATGTCCTAAGTCGGCGACTAGGAACATTCATAGTTATATTTTGGACACAAAATTCTTAGTCAATGTTATAATAAATTAATGTAACAATTATTGATGTAACGTTATTTAGAATATTTAGGACTTCAGCCAGTTTACAGTCGAATTTGCTAGTACTCTGGATTTTCCATTCAAATGGTAAGATATGTAGGTATGTGTACTCTTACCCAGAGTCGTTTTATAAGCAAAAGATCCCATATCAGCTTCTAATTCTCAGCCAGGTTAGCGTTATTTTCTCTTCTTTGACTCATGCTATTTTGCATAACAGCAATTCAATAAGTCTACATTTTATTATTTTATAAAAATATGAACAAATACAGTGTACAAGATACCTACATAAATCAAAAGTAAACATTTTGGTTTAAAAACACTCGAACATACAACATAAACAATTATATATGAAAAACAAACAAAGAATCGAAAAAAGTGTTAAGTTAAGTGTTAACAAATTGCAACAATTCGATGAATATCATCGTACAGAGCAGACGATTTGTTTACAAACTGCATACTTAATCTACCGATAAGTACGCAAAAATAGTGTCCGACTCCGACACCCACATCTAAGTTTTTTTAAGTGTGATGTTTCATTTCTCGGTTGTAATAATTATTCTCAGCGGGAGTACACACCGTATGTATTTTAGTGACACACTTAAATGATTTTTTCTCGGTCTGCTGAGCGCGGGAGTATTGAACTATTAGTGCCGACAGTAAAGCGCTACACAATATTTCTAAGCATAATTCACCCGCTAGGGTAAATACTTATCTTACAACTTGCACCTGTGTGAACCTACCGTAATAACGTTACGGAAGTCATGTACGCTACGCAACATTTTAAATATAATAGTAACTAGTGTTGCACCGAATGTGGGTTCTGCCGAATGTCGAATTCGTCCGAATGTTTGGTTTATATATGTGCATTTTAAATATGTGCCAAAGCCGAAATTCGGTTATATTTCGCGCGCTTTTGCCCGATGATCAGGTCAGATCGCCATCACAAAAACATGTATAATTGTTTATTTACTGTGTGTTTTTTAATTAATTAAGCCGCACACCGTAGTTCTGGATAGTTATTATAGAATATTATATATTAAAATTGGTTATTTTATTTTATTAAAGCATATATATTGTTGATACTTGACGTGGTTTCTTTTCTAGAGAATAAAAAACATGATCCACGTTACCTATTTACTTATAAATTAAATTTTTGTCTAGATTACATTTTAAATTAAATTTCTTTTCGCTTTTCCATTTCTTTTTTAAATCCTACTTATTTAATATTTACAAATGTGAATGTTTAGATGGTTGGATGGATGTTTGTTACTCAATCACGCCAGAACGACTAAACGGATCTGAATGAAATTTGGCACAGAGATAGATTATTGTCTGGAAAAGCACAAAATACTTTTTATTCCAGTCAAAAGCTAGTTTAATTAAAAAGCTTCCGAAGTTCGGTAGATTAAACGAAGTTTGGCAGAATTAAACGAAATTCGGCCGAAGACGAAGTTCGGTAAAAGTTGCCGAAGTTCGGCTATACCGAATGTGAACCGAATTTCGGTGCATCTCTAATAATAACATTGGATAATTTATATTACTATTTTTTCTCATTTCTTTTCTTTTTTCTTTTCTTTTCTTTCTTTTTTTTTCTTAAATCTTAATCGTTAAAAAAAATACTTCAATTTTTCAATTAATATACCTATTATAGATGTCTCAGAGATGAAATTATATTTTCATGGGAAAGTATGGAAGTCTTTGGGTGTTCATAGGGCTAACGACCCATCGTACGGCTGGCTTAAGTGATCACTTTATACAATGTAACGTTCACCATTTCCACCCATGATAGAAACCATGTCTATCAAATTTTTGGAAGTTGTATACGAGTATATTTAAATTTTACGACATGTTCCGTATATGTGTTGCAACTATCCTTATCGCGACCGGCATCCAAAGCTTTTTCATTCCCCTTAAATGACCACATATATCACTAATGAAATATCTATTTCTATGATTTTTTAAATTTTTTAGCAATATTCTTTAAATGTGTAAGGAGATTCTGCAAAATTATTAGAATTACACTAGAATACGCTTGAAATATCATTTCAATATTTTAAATTCCTTTTTAGACCAGTATTTTCATTCAGAAGAAAAAGTATGTACTCGATTTTTATGACGTCCCTAATTATAAATGATTTATGATCCAGTACCGTATTCTGAAAAATTTGGACAAACTCAAAATATTCTAAACTTGAAGTTTCACCTGCATTTAGGATTTTTTACCCTTATAATTCCATGAGCGTGTTTACGCGCCGAACCATGTGCGTGATTAACTCAATTTTCGACTATTCAGAGACAGGATTAAACATGATCAGTATCGTATATTTAAAGTTAATCTGCTGAGTATGTATGATAATTCGGAGCATTTTAAAGATTAAGCCTTTTAGTGTTGTACTGAAACCTGCCATTAAGGGGGAATACCTACCTACGAAGCGCGAAAAGGGCATTTTTTGTGAATCTGTAAGGAAACCTATATAAATTATGGTATTAGTATTATTTCTACATTAAAATACTCACTTTTAAGAATATGTATGATTTTTTTTATAAAAAAATATTCAACATTGGCGGAAAATTTTTGGGTTTTGTCGACTGCCGAAAAAAAAGGTCCTGCGCGGTGACCACTCCCATTTCATCTGCAATCATCAGAATAAAAAGATTATCAAAATTGACACTATAATTTAGTCTTTGACGTAGGAGTTTTTGAAAAAATAGATTTTTGACAAAATGGCAAGCGTTTGAATTTAAAATAGCATTTTTTTAGGGGAAAATTCGGGCTTATTATGCCGATAAAAAAAAACTAAGTCACTTAAAAAAAATCCTACTACAAAGACTAGATACTTATGTATAGAATAACCACTAGAAATTTCAAGTTGATCGGTTCAATGTTTGCCGAGATATTAAACCGATTATTACCGATTATCAAAACATGGTTTCGAGTAAAACGTGTTTGAAAATTGAGCGATGAATAAATCGCGAAATCTTTCAACTGACATAAAATCATCGATTCCAGGTCCATAACATAAGTCCTCCACCTTGCTAATTCCCATATCATCGAGCACTCTTCACAAACTTAATAGAAACAGGTCTTATATGGTCTATTATGAAAAATCATGGCGTATGGACTGGAGACTATGGCCCTTACAAAGAAAAGTGTAGAAAAGCTCAAATGCACGCAACGATCCATGGAGAGATCCATGCTTGGAGTAAGCTTAAGAGATAGAATTAGAAACGACGAAATTAGGTGCAGAATTAGAGTAGTGGATATCATGGATCGTGTAGCGAATATGAAGGTCTATTATGAAAGAGCCCGACTGGCAGCTACCTGGGAGTATCGCGGCGCCGTGCGGCGCAGCGCGTAATCAACAAAGAGATGCCACTATTATCATCTATAACTTTTTTTTTTTAATTTTTGCTTGAAATTTTCATCAGACATTCTTAAGACTTCAAACTTTAAGAAAATGCGAAAATTTAAAAATCTATTTTATCGAAAAGTCTAGGTAGGTATTCCCCCTTAACTTGTGAGTTTATAAACTTTTTTATACCCCTGGCTTTTTACTAATACTAATTTTAATAATAAAATGTTAAATACCCATGTCGGTAGGACTCTTGGGCGCAGATTAAGATCTAAATTTCAAACCTATCAGAAAGACACAATATTTTAATATTTTATCTTTCTGGCATGAGAACTTCTAGTGAGACAGATTTTTGAATTGAGGAGCAAATAAATATTAGGTACAGATAATTATATGAATAAAACACAATCTTTGTTTATTCCACTATTTATTTTTTATAACACTACACGTTTCGGAAACCTCCGTTTCCTTCTTCGGAAGAGATAAAAATAAAATAGTGGAAAAAACAAAGTTTGTGTTTTATTCATATAACTATTAAAAATGAATTTCCACAAAGTAAACGCCAACTCATTTAATTACTTAAATATTACAGACTTGATTGACAGCACAACTTCTTAGCTGTCAATCAAGTCTGCAACAATACGATGATCTGCGTAATATATGGAGTAATCGAGCATTGTGTATTAGAGTAAAAAAAAAGATTTTGCCTAAGAGAAATAGTATCGAGAAACGAAAAAATTAGCCACGCCGTATTTAGCGGGGTCGCACAGTGAACTTTTAGCATTAAAAACTACCAATATAGGAGCTATAGCTTATAAAACGGTATTGGGTAAGCGGTGGGTCCGCCCTCATTGTGTATCTAATCACCTTCTTCCTCCACCTCTACCCTGACTCCTACCTCCTCACCCCATATTTTTTCCCACATTTTCCACCATATTTTCGTGTTACAGTTAACACTCATTAATTATCTAATTTAATTAACTTAAAAATATTATTATCCAATATATATATTATAGAGAATATTTTAAATTTATCTTTTTTTTTATTTTTATTTTTATTTATCTTCATCTTGTTACATGACATAGGAGATAGAGCCGCTCATCTCACTAGGAAGAACCTGTGCCGAGATGAGCAGCTAAACAATATTAGTGAGAACAAAAAATAATAAAGATATAAAGATAATTGGTCTATCTAATACACACTATGCTCGTACATTACAATGTTCAAAAAATTTAAGATTTCTTAATAAATAAATAAATAAAAAATAAAAATATTATTCGGTGCTTTCGGCGGCTACTGAAATGTAAACATTTTCAAAATTAATCTAATGATAATGGTACAAAGGGTAGGTATCCGCGTACGTAATTTCAGAAAACAATAAACACCGCTTCATGTTTTAAGGTGTCTAGCATCGCTGGCTGATTTAATAAAGTAAACTCACTTTTTCCATTGTTGATTTACACGATTAATAAGAGAACCGGGGTAGAATAGCATTTCACCCTCGCTTCATGGCGAGGTAAATATTTGCCTTCGAAGAATGCCCGTTTAATTTCATTCCAACGAGAACACTTCTCCGCATAACCCAAAAATACAAGAGGGTTTACTTCTTTCATTGTCTTTTTTCTCTTTCAATTGTTTTATTTTCACCTTGGCAATATGAAAGTATGATAAACATTTGGAAATACAAAATTTCGCGTCAATTTTGAGATGTTTACATTTATTATTATGTATCGTGCCGTATTCATCACCAAACGTGAAATTTACTTATTAATTATATTATGTAGGACAAGTAGGATGTGGGTGCATACTGTCTTCATGCACGCAATCGATCGTGTGCATGTTTTGTATGTAGCTTTTTGAGGGTTTTTTTTACTTATTTTTTATTTAAAAAGTAATGGAAACCTAAGAGGTTTATGGGTAACATTTTTACATGATTCAATATAAGAAAATATAATAATATAATTTAGATACAAAGGATTTTTTTTATATTTGGCCGAGTTTTAATATTTTTGTCACATCTGTTTTGAATTTGTCAGTGGTCAGTTGTTTGGTCTGTTGTGGCAGGTCATTGTACAGTTTTAGTCCGTTGCAAATTAGTCGGGATTGTCCTGTTTTTGTTTTGGCGTGGGTTATGTGATAGTTTTGAGCCATTCTAGTGTTGTGTTGGTGTTTTTCGTGTATTTTGTCTAATTTTATGTCTTCGTCTTGTATTTCGCCAATTGCTAGTTTGTGAATGATTTAAAGTGTTTCGATTTTTGTAATGCTTTCGATGTTTAATTGTTGTGTTATACGGTATACAGTTTCAGTTGGTGTCCGGTATTTCAGATCATAGACCATTTTTAATATTTTGTTTTGCTGTCGTTGGAGTCTGTTTAGGTTAGTTTTGTTTCCGGTTCCCCAGAAGGGTATAAAATATTATATTCTACTCTTAAAGTATGCCTGGTACATCAGAATTTTTACGGTCTTTGGTGTGATTTCGTGTATTTTGTGGAATAGGCTGGTCAGTTTTGTCAGTGAGTCAGTTACTTTGTTTGTTTGAAAGGTCCATTTGAGATGTCTGTCTATGTTGAGTCCTAAGTATTTAGTATTTTCTAGTTCAGTAAGTGTTCGTTATGTATTTTCATGTCCATTTTATGCGTTTTCCGTTTGGTCTCAAAGTTAATGTATTTATATTTTTGAGCGTTTAAGGTTAGAATATTTCTTTTTGTCCATTGAGTTAATATGTCTATGTTGTTGATTTGTTTTGTGGTTTCTATGTCATTATTGTTTTCGTAAAATATTCCGAGGTTGTCCGCATAGAGTATTGTTTAGCCTCTTATATTTAGCTGCTCCAGGTCATTTATGTATATTATATAGAGTAATGGTCCTAGGATTGATCCCTGTGGGACACCATAGCTGACATTCATATATGTACTTGTGGTTTCGTGTAGTGTGGTGTATTGCTTTCTGTCTTTTAGTTAGCTGTCGAAAATGTTTAGGACGTTGCCAGTGATTCCGATTTTTGATAATTTGTTGACTAGGGTAGTCAGATGTACCGTGTCAAATGCTTTTTTAAAATCGAAAAAGAGTCCGGTCACGCTTTCCCTTCGTCAATTTTTGTCTGTAAGAAATTTAATAAGTTTATCATGGCTGTTGTGGTTCCCTTTTTTTCTTGAAAGCCGTGCTGTGTTTTCGTCAGTATGTTGAGTTTATTCAAGTGATCGAGTAGTCTTTTGTATATTACTTTTTCAAATATTTTACTAAATACAGTGAGGTTTGCTATGGGTCTGTAGTTGCTGGCTTCGTCTTTTTTGCCACTCTTGTGTATTGGGGTTATTCTGGCTATTTTCAGCTCATTAGGGAAAATTCCGAGTTTCATGTGTCTATTTAAGAGTCTTGTGATGGTGGGTATTACTGTGTCTTGTATGATTTTGAGTGTTGATGTTTTGATCTTGTCATATCCGGGGGATGCATTTTTTTTGAGATTTTTTATTATTAGCTTGATTTCTCTGTCTGTGGTTTGTCTGAGGTACATTGAGGCGTTTGTTTTTGGGTCTTGTGGTGGTGTTGCTTTTTTCGGTTCATTGATTTGTGTTGCTAGGTTTTCTCCGACTGTAGAGAAGAAAGTGTTTATGGTTTTCACTATTTCTTGCGGATCTTCTGTGATAGTTCCATCTTCTTTCTTTGTTATTGTTATATTACTGTGATGAATGAATGAACACATATCATTGTGTGAACATTAAGCAGCTCCTAAAACATAGCTTAACATGGGTGTTTTGTATATCACGATATTCATCTTGGTTTGATGTGAGGAGTAATGTAGCTGCAGCTGATGAAATGAAAAAGTTCAGAAGCGTTTGAACTACTGACAAAATATTAATTAATATTTATTTTTGGAGGTTTGTTTATAAATTTTCAGCCCTCATCGTTTTCAACATTTTAACATTTCACAAATAAAATAAAAATTTGTTACTCGATAATCACATTTTGAACTTAATTATACAATGGAATATCTGTTTTGCTTTGTACATTTTTAATATATAATGATAGTGTAGCTCTTTACGATAATGTTTTGAAGTTATCTTCTTTTGGCACATTGAGGGTAAAAATTTTATTATAACGGAAGTAGCGAAAATGCATTTAGCGGGATGTAGCATATAGCGGGATTGCGAGACCACAAAACGCACGTGCATCCACTGAATCAATTACTTCTAAAAAAATGGTGTAGGTAGAACTTTCACCAATTGCTTCTTCCAGAATACAGCAGCACCAAGATAGAAGATTATTCAGATTGTAATATAAGTTTTGAGTCATCTAAACAATTAATTTAAAGGATACATACATCATCGTGTCGTGACTCGTGCATGTGTGCAGCAAGCAATCAATGGCTTTAATGCAAGTTTTTTTTATTTATTTACTCGTAAATCGTGTTCTTTTTTTACGGTCCCATAAAAAAGTGGCAGCTTTTTCCAAATTTGTTTCTTAATTAATGTACATGAGCACACCTTTTTTATTTTTTATGTTAGATTTAGTTCATGATTACGTTCGTATATATAATAAATTTTTGAAACGTGATATATTAAATGTCGTATAAGATAACGTTTCTACTGTAACTGTAATTATAACTTCATAAGTTGTCAAACGAAACGATACGCAAATATTATAGAATATTGCTTTTCTCGTATATCCTTCCAGCGTAAAGAATGTTTACATTCTGAATCACTCATACATAGGTAGTGTTCTCTCAGCTTTCGATCAATCCTCTAAATACAAATATTACTTGTGCGACTGCAAGTGACGATGTTCTTATCTACCCGAGAAACAGAGAAATAATGAAACTAAAACAATTCACAATTTCGACTAACAATGCAGTAGTAGGGTTATCACACATATATTCATGGGTATCTAAAAAGGTGGATCTGTCCTCCTTTTTCAAAATTAAATATAATATCATTCTCAAAAACTCCCCTCTTCCCTCTCATTTTCTTCCAGTTCCTCCCTTTCCGCTTGTCGTTTAGTTTCATGTTCCTCCGTTTTCTCTTGACGCTTCCGCTCCATGGTTCTGGTCATCATTCGTTTCCCTTGTCCACGAACAAATTTCCTCCGAGTTCTTCTATTTCCTCAATATCCGCACTCTGATACCAGCTGTCAAGTGATGGGGTTCAAATAAAACTCATCGAAAAAATAATTCTGAACAATGAACACAACCATGTATATGTTTCAGCGAAAGTATATTTCTACTGAAAGTAGAAGTATTTTCCAATCGAACTATTAGGCCGGTTATGTTAAGTTAAGTTACTACCAGCTAATAGACTATCATAACACTGTAACATATCTAAACACTAGGCTCGATGGGTTAGATTGACTGGTTTAACTGGTTGTTGGTAATCTTTCACTTTTATCGCTCATAGATGTCACTGCACGTTGCGTTTAGAGATCGCGCGAAACAGAAAACTGCTCGATTGGCCGCCCGCCGTGTTTTACATACCTGCGCGTGCGCCGCCGCCGGCCAGCTCTGTATCTGTATCTCTAGAACATTCTTGAAAGTCCGTGACCCAACTCGGCGCTTCTTGGTAGTTGCAGACTTATCTAGACAATGCGAGAGGGATCGGGAACGTTCCGGAGTATTCTGGATGGTTCTGAATCCTTCTTGACTATGCGGAATTATTCTAGGATGCTTACGCCTTAACAGAATCTTAATAGACACCAACGGCAGAAATATGTAGGAAAAACATATTCTGTGCAAAGATATTATGATATATACTTACATGTGTAATACGTCTCTTACACATGTAGGTATATATCATAATATCTTTGCACGGATTTTTAACGTTAACCTTGATGTTATCTTAAATTTTAATTTATTTTCAAATGTCTTCAGTATTGATTTTGTAAAAAATTATACTTATTTTTCATTTTTGCATCTGGTAACCCTGCCTACTACTCTGGAATGAGTAGGCGGTATCGCATTTATATCGAGTTAACACTCCATTCCCTTCGGATTAGTACCCAATACGGTGCCCTCTGTTTACGCTATAATTTCATTAACTTTCTCCGCATATGAAATAGCAAGAAAACTTTGTTTTCATCCATTATTTATAGGTGGATTCAGGAAGTAAATACATTTAATCGTGCAATATTTTCTGACACTTCCAATATGTTTACTTAATTACTCGACCACACTATTGACAAGTTTTCAAAACCAGCTTAGTGTTGTGAAATGTTATTTAAGAATGATTTATCAAATATTCCGCCTTATTTCGTTAAAACAGTAAGACTGTTACCTACTCAAAAATAGACGGAACTTTTTCCCGTGTAATTACGTAATTAATTTACATTTACAACTTTTGCATTTTTAGATGAGACTTTTGGAAAGTAGCCGTGAATGTACATAACCCAGTGGGTATGACACTGGCTTCTCACACGGGTTCAGGGTTCGATTCCCGGTGAGGTCACAATTAATCTATTTACTCAAGCTTGGGTATTTTGTGATATGTTTCGCTTCTCTGAATGGCATGTTGAAGCGTAAATAAAAAAAAATTAAATTAAATTTTATAAAACGGTCTAATTAACGTGACATTTTGAGTGATGGAAATGTGAATTATAAGGGATTTACAAATAATTGTCATCAAACACCCAGAACGGAAAGCATGCATAGACTGGTAGCATATCTTCATTGACTATAGTGCATTATCAAGACCCAACAGTTGTACAGTAATGGCACATAAATCATTTTAAATGAAAATAGATACATCAATATTTTTTATGAATTGTAGTGTCAGACCAACACGGATTTCCGGGTGTTTTGATAAAATATTTGTTTATTTGATATCGAAGCGACATGGATGTCAAACAAATTTATATTGTCATGCAAACCAGTCGTTGCGATCGTTACAACATAAGTAAGTATTTGATGAATATTATTTAAAACTAGCTGCAACCCTTCAAGAATGACGGAGCATTGGTTAGCATCTTTGCTAAGCCCTAGTATATATTTATAGTATCTTCTTGGCGGTTCACGAAGAGGTGGCTGTAAGTAAGTGTAAGTCGAGCGGCCGGTTCGGGTTTCCTGGCCCGGGATTCAAGCCCCATCTCCAGCCGTTTAATTTCGTTTTTTTTGCCGTGAATTCGAACGAAATTACGGATGCTACACGAAGTTACGGGGACAGACAGACAGACGGACGAACAGACAACGAAATTATTGTGTTTAACGATACCTAAGTACTAATATTATTTCATAGTTTGCTTCACTCACATTTACTAATTTCTTCATCTAAAGAGTTCAAAAACTATTAAATTAAAACCAATATTTTCGTCAAAATCGTTTAACTGCAGCGGGTTTTACACTAACCTCTTCACTTATGCTGGCTTAAAATAATCCTAAATAGGTGTTGAGCTGTATAACCTTGAGTTATCACGTTTAATTTTAATATTAGGTATGGATGTATGTTACAAAATCAATCGATGTGTTTTCGACAATATCCATTATTGGCTTTACTGCACCGCAAACGCTATCTATACTTATATGGTTGCACGTGCGTTCACATGTACTGGGCGTGTCCACAACGGTCGCGAGTGGCCGACCGGGAGACGTCATCGGAAAACATTCCGGCCGTTTCCCACAGCGTTTTTGCAGACTTTTTTGATTCGCCAATCACGATTCAATCACCATATTCGGTGGCGTTAGTCGGCCCGACCAGCGCTGCTTCCCCGGCCGCGGGGGACCTCAGCACGCGCCGCCTCCTCTATCCTCTATCCTCGTGCACTTGAAGGAGCATTGTCGGTGTCATCGTCTCGCGTGCATTTTGGCGAGCTGCTTTCAGAACGGGCGCGGCGGCCGTTAGGGATGGGTAAATGAAAAAAAAATATCGATGTATATCGAATCGATATTTTTAAAAAGTATCGAAAATAATCGATATACATTGCGAAAAATATATCGATATTATTTTTTCAAAAATGTAAGGGGAATAAGCTTTGAAAAAAATATATCAATATATCAAAAAAAATATATCGATATATCGGGAAAAAACTATCGATATATCGAAAAAAATATATATCGATGACCAAAAAAAGGAAAGTCGCCAAGAAAAAAAAGATACCTTAAAAAAGGTCGCCAGAAAAAAAGTGAAAAAAGTTACCCAAAAAAAGGTCTCCGGAAAAAAAGTGAAAAAAGATACCCAAAAAAGGCCACATCGGTTATCCCAGAAAAAAATATCGATATATCGCGAAAAAATATATCGACGATAAATATAGATATTTTTCAAAAAAAATATCGATATATCGATATTTTTTACCCATCCCTAGCGGCCGGCCGCCCGCGGAGCAGACGCGCACAGTTACACGCGTCAAATGTTTAACAATAATGGACTAATAACGCGGACAGCTCGGATGGAAGAGCGACAACAGGAAAGGTCCTGAGTTCTAGTGCCAGTGTTATACCTTTTTTTTCTTCGAAATAGAAATTTGAATTTTTCGGTGGCATGTTCATGTACGGAATCGTAGCTCAACTATTAATTCATGATTTTAATATCATTTATAGTTGTGTTAAAATCAAGCCCGTGGAGTCGATTAAAAATCTATCGACTCCGAACGATTTTTTGTGGCCAAATGACAAAGAAAGAAACTCTTAATCTTCATACACAGTTCTCAGGTGAAGCGCCGATATAATTCGCGAAAGAATGACCGTTCGCATAAATGTATCCGGTATGCATGTGCATCCGGTATTGATGATTCGCTCCCACCCCAAACTTTCTGAACATATTCGCACATATTGTTCGGTATTCACCAGTATATGACACTCATTTCGGCTTTTTATTCGCGAATCCATGTCACCATTTGACATGACAGTTATCAGAAAAATATTTTAAAAAATAAAAAAAACACAGTTAAAACTGGACAAAGTATTGAATTTGAATACTTGGTTTGGTCAAAAAGTGACATTTTCTTCCAAGCTGGAGCAGTTGGCTTTGAATTTTGGACAAAAGTTTACAGAAACATTCAGGATTCAGGATTACATAATAATAAAAAAAATGAAGAAAAATAAAGATTTGTAGCAACAGGAGTGAAAAGACCGTTACAGGGTGTAGATTTTTTTGATTTTTTTAAGTGCTTATAATTTTTAAAACACATGATTTAGATTTTTTAAATATTTTTCTGGTAACCATCATGACTATCACCCGATTTTGGCTTGACGTCGAGATACGGGACACCCTGTATTTTTTTTTTATTGTTTATTTTACATTTGTTTAAATATAAGTTACTAATAACTGCCACACTAGGTAGAACCGGTTCTGTGGCAGTTATTCTCATTTGATATTTATGTAATAGTAACAAATAACAATCGTAAAGAAGTATAAACGTAAAAAAGAAAGCAGAAACATTTTAGTAATATATACAATTATAAGAATACATAAATCTAAAAAAAGAAAATATATGTACATATAAAATTAAGATAAACATTTAAGTATATACAAAAATAAATACTATGTTAGAGTATACTTGAAGTTAGGTATATAAAGCAGATTTTGCCTATTTAGAGGTCAAGGGCGGATCACTTCTTCAGCATACCTTCTACCTTATATTTTTTATAAAATTAGTGATACGGTGCTTAAAAGGTTTGTGTATTGTAATTTCTTTAGTTTCATTTGGTAACTTTTTAAAAACAAGCATATAGAACTTTAAAATTTTTGATAATGTGTGGATGTTCTTACAATGGAATTGGTGAACGTTGCATTGTGTAGAGTCGCATCACTTAAGCCAACTCATACAGGTTGTCAGCCCTGAGCCGTCATATAAGGGACTTCCATCCACTTTTCTCATATATAAATTAGCTTCGTCCCTGTGAGACTTCTATAATTTATCCTTAATTATTTTATAATAATCTTTACATAAAAATTGTATGATTTGATTAATTTTTAAAGCTGGCAACGAAAAAACAATGCATTACTTGATGCGTTTTTTATTTTTATTTTTTTATTTGGGAAACATACAGTACAATTTTATTTTTTTTTTATTTAATATCAAAAAAATATTCGTGAGTATGACCAGTAAAGTTTCCTCGAAGCTGGTAAAAAAAACTAAATAAAAAACAATGATAAAGAATATGTGATAAATAATAAATATTTCAAAGATTTTAATTATGATAATGCATAAAAAGGGAGGGGTGGGGAGAGGGAGGGAATGGGATTCAATTAAAGAAGTATCAAATCAATAGTCATAAATGAGATTACGGAGTTTCATTTTAAATAAAAGCAAATTGTCAGTAAAAATGTCTAGATTATTTGTAGAATTTAACATATTGTATTTTGAGGTGCAACGAGTTACAAAGCAGTTTTTTAAGTAGTTAGTCCTACCAAAGTTTGCGTAAAATAAATTTTTTGAACGCGTTGAGTATGTAGGACAACTTAAACCTATTTGCTCTAATAAATAGGACGAGTCAACCAAGTTATTCAAGATTTTATAAAGATAACACAGATCTTGTATGCATCTTCGATATGATAGAGGAGGGATTTTGTGGTAAAACTCGCTTTCTGTGTATGAGTTGAATTCTAAACGGGAACGGTAATTTAAAATATTGAAAATTGTAAGCACAATCGTAATATATGTATGCAAATTGTTTCTGCGCCAGAATATTACACCAGTCAAATAAGTATATATCATTGCCGAGGTGCGCTCGTTGGGTGATGGAACATAATGAATTCCGGTAGCTTTTGAGGAATAATGACGCAAAAATATGGCATTTCGCTCACAACTTAGCGCCGCCGCCGGTGCGAAGTGCGCTGAATAATATTTCCATGGTAATGTTGCAGGACGTCCTCGACGCCAGGCTGGCGACGCGGGTGGACGCCATGCTGGCGGCCGGGCTGCTCGAGGAGCTGACCGACTTCCACGACAAGTACAACAAGCAGAGACTCGTCGATGGACAGTGAGTGTATTCATTCATTCCGGAAATAATACAATCATTTTAAAAAACTACAGGGAGTACCTTAAAAATAAGGTCCACCATCTCGCCGCTGGCATTCCTCGAATGTGGCAACTAGATTTTTTTTTATTTAAGAAAGACAAATTAGTATGTGTAAGTGCACGTGCGCACGACGCACATTGTTTCGTTGTGTTGATGTTTACGGGTATAAACACCAACACAGCGAAATAATGTGCCTCGTACGCACGGCTTACACATACTAATTCGATTGTCTTTCTTAAATGGAAAGAGGTCCAGCAGGCGCGTGCAGTGCGTACATTGAAGTGTGACTTTTTTATATAGCATATATGTTATGCTTACGTTTTAAATTTTTACGCTTAATTTTGCATATACGTTGGATTATATGGAGTATACAAGCATATACAGGCGGACCTCGACTTTCGAACATTCGACTTTCGCACAATTCGCTATTTCGCACATTGTCGCGCTGTGGGGTAAAGATATCCCCCTCTCGCTCGCTCACAAGCAAATGTAATTCTGGCATCACTTTTATCTTGTTTGCTCCCTTTTCTTGTGAGCTAGCTAGGTTAGAGATTTAATTTTGCGCAGGAAGGAAAGATAATTTACCATTTAAAATATTATTAATCTTAAACAATGCTCCAAGACACCCAAAATCTCTACAGAATTTATACACGGAAATCAATGTTGTGTTTCTTCTTCCCAATACTACCTTCCTTATACAGCCTATGGACCAAACGGTGATAGCCATGTTTAAACGATAATTATATAAGGTCAATAAATTGACTCAGACTATCGAGGCAACTGATAGGGAAGGTGGGCCTACATTAAAAGATTTCTAGAAGAACTACCATGTATGAAACGCAATAAACAATATTGAAGACGCGTGAGACATATAGCGTGGGCTTATATAAAAGAGTCAACCATGAAAGGTTCATGGAAACAATTTTATAAATTATGATGAAACTCCAGAAACTATCACAATTGATATAGTCCGCCTAATGAATGAACTAAACTTAGATGTTACCAATGAGGATGTTAATAGATGATAAAATCTCACTCAGAACCTCTAACAAATGAATATTTCATTGAGCAACAGGAGTATGAAAATGAAATATATAGTGAAAATGAGGGAGAAGAAGCTGATGAAATTATCAAGACTTTAGCAATGAAAAATATGAATGAAGCCTTCGTGCATCTTGACAAATTTTTAAATATTATGGAAGATTGTGATTCCAATGGAGAACGCATATCTCGAGTGTGTAGGCCGACCAATAAAAACATAGCATGTTATAAAATACTATATGAAGAAAAGAAAAAGAAGAGAACAATTAACTCTTGATAACTTTTTAAGGGAAACACCCGCAAACCCCACTTAAACATGTCTCTTAAACCACTTTAATGCCTCTTAAACATCATAAATCATAAATATTATAAAATATTTACAATTTTAATTTTTTTTGCTTCCCTCTACTTTCGAACATTTAACATTCGCACACATTTTCAGGAACCAATTATGTGCGAAAGTCGAGGTCCGCCTGTACGTTGGAAAAAACATGGAAAGGAGTATACAAGCATATACGTTGGAAAAAACATGGAAATAAAATATTTATGTGACACAATATTATGATGTCCGAGGCTTCTTCTCCCGTCCTGTGAGCGTGTGTATTATAGCTTTCCCCCGTGTAGGCTGCTAACCTTGCCTGAGAACCCTCCTCCTTTGTCAGGGCTTGGGACCGGCAGGGCTTCCTGTGGTAGTTGGCGCAGGAGGAGAGTCTGCGAGGTTCAGGGGGCGACAGCGTCGACGATACTGGTACCAACACGTACAGAGAATGAGCACAACAAGATCACCATACATAGCTCTGTACGGCGTACCAGATTAGCGATGCGCGATTACGATTATTATAACTCGAATTATTCGATTATTGAAATGTTTCGAATAATTCGATTATTAAAATCATTCATAATTAAAATCATTCGAATATCAATTTAGCACTGCGCGATGTGACGCCAGGCAAAGCCGAGAGCCGAGTACCGATCACGCCCACCCACTCCGCGAAGCAACGACGAGTGATTCTGCTAACCATCCCGAATAATTTCAACACGAGTGATCACTCATGATGGTTAGTAGAATCATTCGAATGAAAATTAGGTATGAATAAAAAAGATTCTTAAGTATATATTTCTCTCTCTTTTGATATACCATTAGCTTCATATATAAGAAGAAGACAGATGATAACAGAATGTCGTAACGTATTTGACAAACGAAAACTTCTTAACATAGACAAGGAAAGAGTTTTTATTGTCTTTCTTTGTCTAATCTCCTTACAATGTGAGTGAATGTTGGTGAACGTATGTCTTTTGTCTTTTGCCGCAGCCCGCGGCTAACTTCAGACCGAATGATTATTCGAATAATTCACTCGCCGTTGACGTCGATTATTAATTCGATTATTTACTCAGTTACTAATTCTATTCGAATAGAATTAGTAACTAATGACCGAATGATTATTCGAATGATTCACTCGCCGTTGGCGTCGATTATTAATTCGATTATTTACTCAGTTACTAATTCTATTCGAATAAAATTAGTAACTAATGTCAACGCCGAGTGAAATCATTCGAATGATCATTCGGTCCGATGTTCGCCGCGGTCAGCGATAATATTATTGTTTGTTAGACGTTGAATTTTCGATTTTTAGAGGGATTTAAAAATAATAGACATATATTTTTTTAAGAATAGCAATTTTGAAAAAATAGGTATGTTAAATTTTAATTATTTGGCTTTGAATAACGAATTAACATGACGCTGTGAAATACTTGGTGTATTAAATAAATAAGACATATGTTTATTGAATTTGGCATAGGTACCTAGCTCTGTTCTTATTTTTTGAGAACAATAAAAATAATTACTTTTAATATCATCCAATGTACATTATTTATATCATTTTAAATAATATTATAACCCCGATTTTCATAAAATTAATGAAAATATCGGAAGAATCATAAAAATAATAAAACTTATTACAAAAATATTCATATTCAAATTACGATAACTAATATGCATCAACTTATCATCGCTGCATATACCGAATGTAACATACCTAGTTCACAATATTTCGTAGGTAGATCCCTGCCTATGTTGAGTCAAAAACGCTCAAGCAACCATGACCTAATATCAATAGGTAGTAACGGAGATAATCGACTTCAAAGTTTGTATTTTTCTATTCAATATTTCTGACTAATATTCTGCAAAAAAGTTGGACCATCATTCAAGTAACGTATGTATACCAAAAATTTAAATTTCAATCGCTTTAATATAGGTCAAATAAAATGAAAAAACTTTAATTTCTGAAAAAAAATCTTTAAAAAAGTTTTAATCATTTGGCTTGTGTTAAAGCATAGCAATCTTTATAAGTTAAAGCGGAAGTTTTAATTTTTGTTTTAAGTTATTTTAATGACGGTCCAGCTTTTTGCAAAAGATGAGTATAAAAATGCAAACTTTGAAGTTAATTATCTCCGTAACTACTGATATTAGGTCATGGGTTGCCTGAATATTTTCGATTCATAACATAGGCAGGAATCTACCAATGAAATATTGTGAACTAGGTCTGACACACCTTGTAAAATATAGCTCATATGTGATGTTTAGTTTATTCTGTGATAATTGAAAAAAAAGTAACTGCGAAGAATAGACTTACAATTTTTTTTTAAATTACTAGGCATACTTTAACGTCACTATTTTTTTTATAGAAAAAATTGTCATTTCTTCATGTTTTTTGCACATACAATTACTTCGCATACTTCCGGCATATGAAATTTATTCTGTACTGACTTACGGCCACAAAATGTGAGAGTATAGAGAAAATATTATATATTAGTATTAATTTCTTTGCGGGCAACCCGCGTCAAAGTCTGGTCCTCAGAAGGATCATTCGTCAACCGACGTTTCGCCTGAATCGCAACAGGCATCTTCAGGGTGCCTTGTTAATAAATTTCTATCACGAGGGGCAGTGCGAGCATGTCCGTTCGTATTGGAAGCTTACTACCGAGCCTTGTAGCCAGTGACATGGCCACTGGACAACGAACTTCAATGTTATTTACCAATGTTTTCGCATGGTTTGACCATGTGGAACTGAGGAGCAAGGAAAGGTAAGGAAAATTGTTTGTCGAAGGCAGCAGAAACAGAGGGCGTCTGCGGAATTAAAATAATAAAACAATATATTCGGTGTATCAAACTCTTTTATTGTATTTTATATAACTATTAACAGGAAAATGAAAATTTTAATAAAAAAAATACAACTTTCAATTATAATTAAATGAAGCCATATCTCTTTTGGCTTTATGCCTTTCCAAAACAACTTCGTGAATTTCCTGCCGATTCTTCAGTAGTGTTTTGAAAATCTCTAACTGAACTGCTATAATTTTTTCTCTGCATATCACTTGGAGTCGTTTTGGCTTTTATTACCTGCAAACAAAGAAAAGGTTATAAACAGAGAAACTAGAAGAAAAACAATATAGATCAAATTAAAAAACATTTTGTAATCGCAAAGACTAAATATGTAGGAAAACACGTAATTTTATCAATAATCTAACCTTCCTGGCGCATTTCTTCATATTCTCGAACCTATTTCGAAAATCTGTCAGACAGTATGCATTATATTCGTTGCGTAGTGCAGAAGTAAGATCTGACGATATGAACGTCATCTGTCGAAAAATTTGCTTGCTTTCTCTGAAAAAACATTGTTATCAGTGTTTATTACCATTTAATTAACAGCATAAACTGTTGAATATCGTTAAATCCATGAATACTTACTTTGTATCATTGTCAACAAACAATTTAAACTGCTGTCAAACATTTAAAATGACGTTTAAATGACGTGTTGCCATGTGCAAAATTATAGACCTTTGAAAAATATTTTTCAAAGGTTGTACAAAAACTGGGGTATGTTGTTTGCATAAATTATTTTAAACCGAAGCCTCCCTAAGGCCTGGATGTTTCAAGTTTGAACAAAGTAAGTGTAAATCCTGGGTTAAACTGAGTTTGACCTCAAGGTTACGCGAAATCTCACAGAAACAGTTGTTTCAAACTAAATATCCATAAGCGTGCTATAAATATTGTAGTTTATTAACGTTGCAGACATAGTACATTCGTATTTTTTTTATTTATGGTCTACTAGAAGCATTCAATATTCCGATTTGATTATCGATATTTATAGAAACAAAAAATACTCAATCTTTTTTCTAGGAATGCTCCGGTTTACATTAATTAATGAAACAACATACCCCGGTTTTCATACAACCTTTGAAAAATTTATTTTTTTAAAGGCTTACGAATATTATAAGTTATTACCTTTGCAGACATAGTATAAAGTATACATCAAAGTATACTATCATTTTTTAAGTATAC